>JAFIRS010008461.1:0-16891 GCA_018342105.1 Gonioctena quinquepunctata
TTTATTATTTGTGGGAAATAATGCAGATGTCACGGCCCATGCAAAGCAGCATTGGTCTTCATTTTTATGTTGACAACACCTTTTCTTCTCTCAATGAATTCGGGAAGTTTCATGTATGATGATCCGCCAAGTGGACTGTATTTGTTTATGTTCACCTCAAGGAACATAATTTTCTCCAACTCCATCCTGAAAAAATTACTTTCATTAAACCTTTCATCATTTGCAACAATTATAACTACAAACCTGAATCACGCTCCTCAAACTCCGTACTTTGGGCAATTATAATGTCACGAAATGCATCGAATAATCCATTCAAATCAGTTGATCGATCTGCTATACGATTGGGAGAATTGAACGATTTGATGTCTGTCAATTCCTGGGTTTGAATGATATAACTTCCAAACACTTCCATGTTGACCTTGATGGAGTTGTGCAATTTGATGTTTTTTTCCAATAGCTCGAGTACTTTATGCTTGATATCATTGAAAAAGGTGTGTACTCAGTATACATATTCTCACTAGATACGCTGTAGCTAGAAATGCGACATTTGAATGCATTTTAATGAGGTGTACACCACCACCCAAGTGAACACATGAATTCGTCCTATGTGCGAGTGTTCTATTGTGAGAGTTGACTTGACAATATGGGATTATCACATTACAACAATTACATGTATAGAGTGGTGCAGGTGGTGAGTCATCGCCATTGTTGAATTTAACTCGTTTCACTGAAGGACCTCCCTGGCAAGTTTCCCGTTGATGCCGACGTAGATTATCACTACGAGTGAAATCTTTACCACAATCACACGAATACATTTCAGCAACTTGTTTTCAATAGATCACTGGAGGAGACACTGATTCAAAATACTCTTCTCCTGGAATATTTCAATGAAATATCCCCACCCTACAACAAGTCCGATGCGATGCGCAATCTGTATGGATTTGAGGGGATTCTCTTGACATTCAGCGCACTCATCAATAATCGCAGTTCATTCTTAGCTCTCTCACAGGACGAACGCCCTCCTCGCTTGGAGGAAGCAAGGATTCATGAAGGTCATGACTACACAGAATATGTATGCCTACACCACAACATTAGTCAAGGTCAAACAAACATCGAGATCAAATCTTTTGGTTGCCGAAACAAATCCAACATCAAAACTCAAGGTCAAATCTCAAACTCAAAACTTAATGTTATGAATCTCAAGGTCATATTCAAGGTCAAAACTGAAGTCGAATCTCAAAGTCGACCAAACCCAATATCAAAACTCAATGACAAATCTCAAAGTCAAATCTCAAGGTCAAACACACACACACTGCACACCTGCAACTATTCAAGGTCACACGTGACGTCATAGTGGTGGGGAGACCCAGAACCGGCTTAAATCTCCTACTTGAGTGAAAATAGTAATAGTGAACCGGATATCAAAAGGAAACGTGACAATTTAACACTCGAAGAAAAAACCATGATCAGATATGTGTTTGAAGGACTTCGAGCCAGAGAACAAAATTTGAATGTTAGTGATGTAGTTACATTATGTAGTATTTTGACAAAAGTATCCGAAGATAGTGTGTACAGAAAAATTAAAACAAGGGATGAAACAAACGATATTAATACTTCGAAGGCTGAGAATAGAGGAAGAAAACAAATAAAATTGGACGATATAACCAAACACGCCATTCGTCGTGCAGTACATGAATTTTATATTAAAAAAGAATCACCAACTGTAAAGAAAAATGATTACTCTCTTCAATCTAATGAATATCTCCCAAAAATATAAAGACGTGTTTTGTTACGTTCTTTGCGTGAAATGAACTTCAGATATTTGAAGAGAAAGAGGAATAGTATCCTTGTTGAAAAAGAGCAAATCATTTTATGGCGCAGAAAATATCTGAAAAAAATAGCAGGGTTTCGAAGAGATGGTGGAAAAATATATTATACAGATGAAATCTGGTTAAATGAAGGACATACTGTGACAAAAATCTGGCAGGATTTAAATGTAAAAAACAAACATCAAATAACCGCACGCCTATGACTTGTCGATTTTCTTTCCCCTCAGACCCCCAAAGGTCTATGTTGAAAATATGAGTCACTGTCTACAATTGTGGTATCCGACTATAAATAACGCGGAGTATTGCGGATGGTGTGATGTCAGCATAGGGACTGCTTAAAGTCGGGCGCTCACAATTTCGGCGCATAATAGGGTCACATTTTAACGTTCAGTAAATTTGGCAGGTGTTCATAGTTCCGGTGAAAATGCATTATGGAGTTTTTGTTAGAGAAAAATCAAAAAGGGGGCTCCACTATGGCGGACAAGTTTTGCGATTGTGGTACGTTTCTATTAAAAATTGATAGGTGGGTGTTTTCAGGGTCGGAGATTGGGAATTTTTTGTCGAAATTGATGAATTCAAGATGTCGTACAAGCTCTGTGATTATAGTCCGATTCGATTCAAAATTGCTATTCAAGAGTTTTTGGAGTCGGATTTTGAAGGAATTTACATTTTCCATTTCTATACCTGCTCTCAAGGCGATCAACAGAGTTTACTTTATATATTTTCTTTTATTCACCCTGATATATTCTTCTATTTTCCAGAACAAACCGGAAAAAATCAGGTATCCTCCGAGAATCAAAGAAAGGTGGTTCTGTAACAGGCCATTAGAACCAGTGATGGTGGTTGATAATAATCATGATGAAGCGAATGAAAAATCATTACTCCAGGAAAAACCGAAACCACTCTTTCATCGAACGAGAAAGAAAATTACGATAGTAATATCAATTCTCGGAGCATTAAAAATTATATTCGGAAGGATTATAAAAAGTCTACCTTACTACCTGAAAATGAAATGACTAATGATAATGAAAAAGCATTAAATATAGATGTTACATCGAATGATAGAAACTTCCTCACGAACTCCCCAATTGTCAATTTACTGGCAGACACAAATTCGATCCAGAAGATGTCGTCTTTGATATATCAAAGACGTCACTTATAAGTGACGAAAATTTTGATGATCGGTTGAACCGCTACAATTTGAAATATTTGAATACCGATATTCCGCCAGTAAGTGGAAATTGCTTCAGTAATTTAAAGATCATCGAATCACCACTATACAATAACCACTATATTCAGCTCCAACATTCCAAGATTAAAACCATTAGTGACATTAAGCTCACATCTATGAGTAATGAGAATCAACTTGCTGAAACAAGTTTGAAATTTTCGAATTCTGATTGTTTTTCTAAAATAGGAATGAATTGCAGTAATTATGCAGTACCCGATCCTCCAGAGGTGCATTTGGATGGTTTTGGTTTCCGCCAGAATGATGCGGTTAAGGTCTTTACATTTTCTCCATAATCCTCTGGCACCCAATCTGTTGATACTTATACAGAACTGAAACCAATGAATTTCGATTCCCCGTTAGATGCGGGAGGAAATACCTTAGTTCCTTCTACTACAGACACACCCTTGCTGCATGTGAATGATTGTGATTCTCACAATTCCCAGAAGCAGAAGGACATGATTGTGACACAGTCACCCTCACTTACTGACAACCTAGCTATCTTCAATTCGGGAATATCAGTTTCTGATGTTCCTTGTGAAAATGATCCAACATCCGATGAAAATAATCCAGCATCAGATAAAAATTCATATGATGAGGTGAGTAGAGTCATTTTCGATACTAAGTATAACAAATCTTTTTGAAATTTGAGCCCTTTTTCAGTCTGAAATTGATGTTTCAGTAGATAAAGAAGACTTGAAATTCATGAACCAGAATCTCTTTGGAATACATATATCATAATATAGTAATATACCCACAGAAAATCTTTATACTTATAAATGTTCCTAATATTCAAGTTACTTTCGCATGTGAATTTTTCATCACCATAGAAGGAGGTGCAATTCAATTATTTCACAGTTAAGATTTATGATCATTTCTGAGATATACATCTTTGGATTGCATGCAGGGTGATTTACCTCAACGTACCGAAAATAAAATGGTGTACTCTTCCTCCAAGTGGAAAGGTCTTCAAATAGCTTCAAAGCTTTCTAAAATATTCAGTTAATTTTTCTTATAGTTTCCAAATTGAACTCTCTAATTATTATTTTACTGAGTTCATTAACGTCAACGAAAAATGGCACACTTATCAAAGTGAACAACCTCATGAGTTCCTTTATATTTGAGCTATTTGGCAGCATTATTCAACACATTCATTTATCAAAAATAAACAACCTATCTCCAAGGCCGAGACTCTTAGCTTGACCATGGAACAGTGCTACGTCAGGATAACTGAATGATAAGCGCGAATCTCAAAAAAAAAGTTGTTTCTTCCTTATTACAATTTTTGAAGTGTTTTTGGTGGGGACAAATTCTCTACTGGCAAATTCACATGTTTATGAATGTCGTCACAATCAATAAATCATTCATCGTTTTCAACTCTAAGTGATAAATGAATATTTTATCCACTACTACCTCTAGAATACATTATGTATGCCATCTTCAACCTGGGAAATAGTTTTTCTCTCGTATAAAATTATCTCTGCTACTATTGAAATGAAAAAAATTCATAACAGTCTACGCGCGTCCCTATATTCCTTTGATTATTGATCATAGAGAAAGAAGGATAAACAAAACAACCAAGTTGATTTACGGAACTCACCACATATGATTTTTTTTCTAATTTTGAATGTCATCCACCCAACAGCTGTGAGTGACATTTATACATTAATAACATTTGATCCAACTTTTACCTATTCATAATATATTGATGAGGATGTGCTAGTAGTGGATAAAATAATATAAGCCATAGTACAGAAGACTATTCTCGATTCGCTTCCTTATTTCTCTCGATACAAGCATCTCGAGAACTGATACAGCTTGACTGAGAAAAATGTTTTCTACACCTTGGCGTATAATTACTATTATTTTATTCCAGGAGTTATTCTCATCGTCTGACCCGTCGGTGTATGACAGTGATAAAGATCCTCCATATTATCCAGAATCCAATGATAGTGGGGTGAGTAAAAGTTTTTGAATGAAAATTGTGCAGTTCCTAACAAAAGAGAATCATTTTCGTATATCGATTCTCGAATAGAATTTGCTTTTTCGATGTCCAATATTTTGTTGTTCTTCGATATGGAATATATTTTGTTTGGGCGTTTGAAAAGTGACAGTTGTTTTCAAAACAATAACTACTTCATTCGATTGATTTGTCGAAATTATGAACACGATGTTCATAAAATCAGATGTGGAATCATCTGCGACTGAAAGATAAACTTTAGTCACTATCTTCCATCATTCAAGATAACTTTATTATTGTCGTAGATTTTTCAATAAGAAAAAATATTTCTATTCAATTCTCAATTGAAAATGTTTCCTTTTACTTCATTCGATATATTTAAAAATCAAGACATGTCAGCTCACAAACTTTCTTGAATAATTTCAACTCGAAATTCCTTCCTTGGTCGGAATGTAGCTCCATCGGTACTCCGAATCTCGAGAACATGTTATCCACCAATCTCCTGGCTACTGTGGATGCTTCCTGGTCTGGAATGGCATTGGCTTCCACCCATTTACTGAAATAGTCCATGGCAACGAGGATGTATTTGTTACCATCGTCCGTTACAGGAAAGGGTCCAGCTACATCTATGGCGATTCGTTCGAATGGTGCGCCTACGTTGTATTTCTTCTTATCACCTCTGGATCTTGTTTTCGGACCTTTGGTGGCGTCGCACTCTTAACATCTTCTGCACCAGCTTTCTACATCGTCTCGACATTGAACCCAGTAAAACCTCTGCCTGACCTTGTCCAATGTTTGATTGACTCCCAGATGTCCTCCTGATTTTCCTTCGTGAATTTCCTTCAAGACTTCACTTATCCTTTTCCTAGGCAAAACCAATTGGGAAATCGACAACCTCCCATCAGATGATTCCCATAACCGTTTAAGTAGTCCATTCTCCACAACCAGGGAATCCCATTGTGCCCACATTGCCTTGAAGATGGGATCTCTTTCCGAAATATCTCCCCAGGAGAGTCTGCCGGTTCCGTCCTATTTCCAATGTAGAAAGTCCCTGATGTTTGGATCGGTTTCCTGTCTCATGTGTGCGGTAGTCCAGTCGTCCTAAGGTAACTGTTTCGTTCGTCTGGTGTTGGCAACTCCTTCTCTGACTTTGTTCGGGTGCTCTAGGATGCGGTTTTCTAGACAAGACATCTGCACTACCATGTGCGCGTTCTAGGTGATGTTCGGAATGAGCATTATACTGGTCAGTCTTCTCCTTGGTGGGAGGATTATCAGTGATTTTCCTGACTATGTTGACTTGGATGACCCTGGGAGATTCGCATCCATTAGCCTGCCTGCTCTTCCGATGTATTGGCCAATCCAGTTTCTTGACATCTGCTCGAAGACTCACTAGATGATCCGGTACTCCTCGGTGAGTAGGAACTTGCGGGTGTCCTCCAAGGTGATGATGAACATGGTGGCAACCTCACCCTGAAATCTTTCTGGAAATGTCCACCACATCTAAACAGCTTCTCTTTCTTCTGGCGTGACTGTGGTGTCCTCCAGGATGATGACAAACGTGGTGGTAACCTCACCCTATAATCTCTATGGAAATGTCTACTCCTACCACACCTGAAGCAGTTTCCTCTTGATTGTCCTGGCGATCCTGTCTTCGTAGGGGATTTGGAACGTGGTGGTGCCCAAGGTTGTGGTAACCTCACCCTGCAATCTTTCTGGAAGTGGCCACTCCTACCAAACCTGAAGCAGTTCCCTCTCGTTGATTGTTTTTTTCCAAGGTTCCAGTTCCTCCAGTATCCTGTTGATCATCTGTTCTACGCTGTCACTTTGTGTATCTGGCCGAGGTGGCTCTTCGACTGATACCGCCCTAACTTTCGGCATCGAAGTGTTGGAAGCCACTTCCACTTCTAAGGAGCGAACTAAAGCTTTGCTGCATTTCTTGAAGCTTGTTAATCGTAGGGTCCTCTGTATTTCGATGTCCCTCAGTCTATCAATAAATACCTGCACCGCCGATTGTTCCTTAAAATCCTCCGAGGCTTCTGGGTAGGCAAGCTGGATGATTCTTTGCACGTCTGCCTCGAACTCCTGCAGACTTTCACCAGATTTCTGCACACGTGTTTTCAACTGTGGTCGATATAGCTGCTCCCGATGTTGATTGCCATATCTCAATTCTAAAGCAGCAACAAGATCTTCATACTTGCGGTTTGGGTCTTCCGGAATGGTCTGTAACATTTCCAAAGCAGGTCCCCTCAAAGCCATTATAGTGCTATCGTCCTTTCTGTAACGTCCCATCCATTGGCTGTTGCCGCCGCTTCAAACTGTTTCCGATATAGGGACCATGGTGACTGCCCGTCGAAAGAAGGTGGTTTCACGGAATTATGCGATGTGGCAACCCTGTCACGATGTTCTTGGATTTTCAGTGAAGCCAATTTCTTTTCTAGTTCTTCTCGCACCGCCCATACTTCTTCCTTTGCCTCTTCAACTGCCCCTAGAACTTCTTTCTTTGCTTCTTCCCGTATCGCACCAACTTCTTTTGTTATCTTACCGTCCATTTCTTCCATCGTTTTCCAGACTGTGTTGATTTCTTCCTTCAAGCCTACGATCTGCCTCTCGGTTTCTTGGATAATCTGTTCGAGAAGTGCTTTCTGTTGTTCTTGGTGTTCCTTTTCCTCCTGTGTTTCGTTCTGCCGTCGTTCTTCCTCCTTTTGTCGACGTTCCTCTTCTTCTTGTTTTTCTTTCTGCCGTCGTTCCTCTTGCTCGGCAAACTGTTGCCTAATCATTTCCATTACAGCATCCATCTCGTCGTACCGTGTATTTGCATATTCACCATTAATTGTCCTCGAATAGTCACTGAAAATCTTCACTTCCGACACCAAATATTACGAAACTGGGGGTCCAAAGAAATAATTCACTTCAAAAATCCGATTTATTCTCACTTCAAACACAATACACTATTACACTTTAATACTGCACTACACTGTTCTAAATAATCGCTTTACACTAGTTACTAATCACACAATTGACAACTTATGTCAAAACTGTACTTCCATTTATAAAAGACTCAATTCATAAACTGACTTCCACCCGTGTGAGACTTGATTATTTATATTCGAAAACAAACACCTGGCGTTTTCACGGTCATTCTCGGGCTTTCGATTACATCTTTCCACAGAATTCTAGAGTGATGACTCATCGATCTTCAGCCGTCCTACCTGATCGTGGGAAAATGAACAGGGGCGTACCCAGGAATTCCGTAACAATATCAAATATGTAGTAGATGAAATAGCGCGAGAACGAGGTGTAATTGTGGTTCGATTGCCACTCTACCATTGTGAGTTAAACCCAATAGAACTTGTATGGGCTCAAATAAAAATGAAGTAACAAGAAACAATGTTACTTTCAAATTAAACGACGTTGAACTTCTGCTTAATAGTGCCGTCAGCAATATGTCCTCACAGTCGTGGATAAAATGTATCGAACATGTAGTGAAATAAGAGCAAAATATGTGGAATCTTGATAACCATCGAACCCGTAGTTGTGGATCTAGGCGAAGATACTACTGATGAATCTGAAGATGACATAGACGACTCAGATTAGAATAAAGGAAATGTTGATTTTTATGTTTATATTTTTTATATTTTATGGAAATGAGTATTCAATTATGTCGAACCATTTATTACTATTACAATCATCCCAAAAAACTATTACAGTTCATAACAGGAATATATATATACATTTGAATTTATATATACTCATTCGATAATTATTATTTCCGGTTTTCCTCACCTTGTGCATCTTTAAAATAAAAAATAAAAAATTGTGGCAACCAATTTGTTCTAATATGCTGAAGATTATTTTTAATAATAACCGCACGCCTATGACTCGTCGAATCCTTTCCTCTCAGACCCGTAAAGGTCTATGTTGAAAATATGAGTCACTCTCTTCAATTGTGGCATCCGACTCTAGATAGAATTGGTGTCAGCTTAATAATGTATGTCTGTGTATTTCGAAATGCAACGTTATTTCTTTTACACAAATTAGAATCATTAATTGAAAAACATTGGATAGGGCGAAAACATTCAATGTCCTAGGGGCGACCTTTGATCCTCCACTCACATTCATACCCATACCCCATATTGACAATTATTTTTCTCTGCATTCAGAATGTATGGATGTATACTTAGTACAAGTATGACTGGTATGACTATATTTATTTATCAGGTTTATGCTTGAATAAGCTCCACTAATATGGAATCCTCATGCACTATCAGTTACATGTTGACAAAATAGAATTAGTTCAACAACGCTCCAGAAATTTTTTAGCATTTGAATATATTACTCCTATCCAACAAGAGGTATTTCCCAAAGTGAACTTCTGGAATGAGCTTAAATGCAATTCATTGATTTTTTTATATGATATCTACAATAATCAAATAGATTGTCTCCCTCTTTGATAGAGAAACTATATTTTTCATATTCCAAGAACTGCATCTCGAGTCAACAGCACATTTTATCTCCCAGCAGTAGGCACAAACATTTTTTATGTTTTCACCAGTACACATTATGCTATCAAACTACAACTCAAAATATAGGTACCTATTCAACTGTTACCAAATCCGATTTTTTCAAATGATTGAATATCTATAATAGGCTGCATGTATAATTTGGTAGAATAATATTGTTTTTACAAGCTTTTACAAGTGTTCGTTCGTTAGGGTGAATTTTGACTTCTAGTCGTCCGAATAATTCGAAATTTGGCGGGTATTCATACGTAATTCCGGTGACAATGCATTATGGAATTTTTGTTGGAGAAAAAAACAAAATGGCGGCTTCAAGATGACGGACGAGATTTGTAATTATTGTCCAAAATTGGTATGTGGGGATTCTCGGGGTAGGAGATTAAGAATTTTTTGTCAAAATTTATAATAAATTCAAGATGGCGGACGAGTTTTGTGATTATGGTCCGATTCGATTCAAAATTGGTATCTGGGGGTTCTCTAGATTGGAGAACACGAAATTTCTGTCAAAATTCATAAATCAAGTTGGTGGCCCCAAGATGGAAAACGAGATTTGTGATTATGGTCCAATTCGATTCAAAATTGGTATGCAGTGGTTTTCGAGGTGGGAGATTATGAATTTTTTGTCAGAATTAATGAATTCAAGTTGTTGGCTCCAATATGGCGGACGAGGTTGTGATTATAGTCCGATTTAATCCAAAATTGGTATGTGGGGGTTTTAGGGGTAGGAAATTATGAATTTTTTGCCAAAATTCATAAATTTAAGATGTCGGCTCCAAGATAGCGGACGAGTTTCCGATTTGATCCAAAATTGGTATGTGGGGGTTTCCGGGGTAGGAGATTATGTTTTTTGTCAACATTCATAAATTCAAGATGTCGGCTCCAAGATAGCGGAGTTGTTATTATGGTCCGATTTGATCCAGAATTGGTACGTGGGGGTTTTCGGTTAGGAGATTATTATTTTTTTGTCAGGATTCTTGAATTCAAGTTGGCGGACGAGTTTTGTGATTATAGTTCGATTTGATTTGAAATCAGTATGTGGGGGTTTTCGAGATCGGAGATTATGAAATGTTTGCCAAAATCCTTAAATCAAGTTGGCGGCCCCAAGATGGAAAACGAGATTTGTGATTATGGTCCAATTCGATTCAAAATTGGTATGCGGGGGTTTTCGGGGTGGGAGATTATGAATTTTTTGTCAGAATTCATGAATTCAAGTTGTTGGCTCCAAGATGGCGGACGAGGTTGTGATTATAGTCCGATTTAATCCAAAATTGGTATTTGGGGGTTTTCGGGGTAGGAGATTATGAATTTTTTGCCAAAATTCATAAATTTAAGATGTCGGCTCCAAGATAGCGGACGAGTTTTGTTACTATGGTCCGATTTGATCCAAAATTGGTATGTGGGGGTTTCCGGGGTAGGAGATCTTAAATTTTTTCTCAAAATTTATAAATTCAAGATGGCGGCCCCGGATGGAGGACGAGTTTTCTGATTATGGTCATATTTCATTCAAAATTGGAATGTGGGGGTTTTCAGGTTCGGAAATTATGAATTTTTTGTTCAAATCTATAAATTCAAGATAATGGTCAGATTCTATTCAAAATTGGTGTGTGGGAGTTTTTGGGGTCGGAGATCATGATTTCTTTCAGCTCAAAACTTACAAGGAAGTGACCTTGTAATAACAATGCTCTATTAGAAATGAACAGATTAAGGCGAACTTACTGAAAAGCAAAAATAAATGAACTAAAACCTATAAAATGAGTTTAAGTCATCGCTGACAATGGTCTAATTATTTTTTGTTGAATTATTTGGTTTAAAAAAGTTTGTCGCGCGAACTGTTCATGAACGAAGGTACCAACTAATTTGATTGGACAGTGATTGATTGCTAAGAACTTGTCGAAGTATTAATTTTATTACAATTCGCGCGACTAGCTTTTCGAAACCAAATAATTCAACAAAAAAATAATTAAATCATTGTCAGCTATGACTTAAACTTATTTTATGTTTTAGTACACGGCTTGAGTAAAAGTTGGTCTTTAAAAAAGTGTTTTATTAGTTGTTTTATTACAAGCTTTCATTTAGTTTCTCTTCATTAGTTCGTTCGTTGGGGTCAAATCTTGCAAGTGAATTTTTACCGAATGATTTGAAATTTGGCAGATGTTCATAATTCCGGTGACAATGCATTATGGTTAGAGGAAAAAACAAGATGGTGGCTGCATAATGACGAACAAGATTTGAGTTTTTATTCCGATTCGATTCAAATTTGGTATGTGGGAGTTTTTGGGATCGGAGATTAGGAATTTTTCGTCGAAATTCATGAATTTAAGATGGCGGCTCCAAGATGGAGGACAAGTTTTCTGATTATGGTCATATTCCATTCAAAACTGATATATTGGGGGGAGTTTTTGAGGTAGGAGATCATGATATCTTCCAGTTCAAAACTTACAGGGGGAGACCTTGTCATAACGATGGCCTATTAGAAATATACAGACTAAAGCGAACAAACTAAAAAGTAAAAAATAAAGTAAACGATTAAAAACCTTTTTGAAGACAAGCTTTTATTTAAGCTGAGTACTTAAACGTATAAAATGAGTTAAGTCATCGCTGACAATGATTTAATTATTTCTTGTTGAATTATTTGGTTTCGAAAAGCTTGTCGCGCGAATTGTTATAAAATCAATACTTAGACAAGTTGACATTTACCAACCAATCATTATCCAATGCAATTGATTTTCATGAGTACTCTGTAAAAATTAAATACTTTGACAAGTTCTTACTTACCAACCAATCACTGCTCAATCGAATCAATTGGTACCTACTTTCATGAACACTCAGGGCGACAAGCTTTTTGCAACCAAGTAATTCAGCGCAGACCTTATACGTTTACGTACACGGCTTGAATGAATATTAGTTATTTTTTATTATTGAGTATATTTATTCCTGCCTACATTCTTGTTTTGTAGATATGGTTTATCCTGTATACCTAACATATACCTGTTGGCAATGTTTGTATTCATCTGGTTCTGATGGAAAATCGCTAAACTTCGTCATTTCCAAGATACCACGTCATTTATAGGCGAGAGTTTGGAATTTATGGCATTTTCGCCGCTATCAGAACTTTCAGACATTTTGGCGGAAAACTAATGGTACTATCGTTTTTTTCGTATAGACTTTGGTCAGAATTTGAAATTTGATTCATTGAAATTAAAAAAAAAATTTTACTATTTGTGACAAATTTTTTCAATGATATGAAATTAGATATAATTTGACTCGAGTAATGCCCTGGTTCTGATGAAAAATAGCTAAACTTTGTCATTCCTGAGATACCACGTCATATATGAGTGAGAGTTGGGAATTTATGACGTTTTCGTTTATATTCCAACTTCCAGACATTTTGCGAAAAACTAATGACACCACCGTTTTTTCGTGTTGACTTCAGTCTTAATCCAGAATTTGGTTCAGATCTATCGAAAATAAAGTAATTCAGATCGGCTGAAGAGAATGCATCGAAATTTCAAAAAACAATTTGAATACTTCTGGCAATAGGGCCTTGAATTTTTCCAATGCTAAGAACTTAGGAATAATTTGACAGGAGGGATGTGCTGGTTTTGATGAAAAATCGCAAAACTTTGTATTTCCTGAGATACCACGTCATTTATAGGTGACAGTTTGGAATTTATGGCATTTCCGCCTATATTTAAATTTCCAGGCGTATTGGCGGAAAACTAATGGCACCATTATTATTTTTTTATGCCAATTCCCATACGTTTTGGCGGTAAACTAATTGCACCATTGTTTTTTTTCATGTCGAATTTGGTTCTGATCTAACGGAAATAAAGTGTTTCAGTTCGGCTGGAGCATGCATTGAAATTAAAAAAAATCCATTTTACTACTTTTGGCAATCGGGCCTTGAATTTTTCCAATGATATGAAATTAGGAATAATTCGACAGGAAGAATACGCTGGTTCTGTTGAAAAATCGCGAAACTTTGTAATTCCTGAGATACCACGTCATTTATAGGTGGCATTTTTGAATGTATGGCATTTCCGCTTATATTTCGATTTCCAGACGTTTTGGCGAAAAAATAATCACACCATTGTTTTTGTCATGTCGACTTTGGTTTAAATCCGGAATTAGGTTGGCAATCGGGCCTTGAATTTTTCCAATGATATGAAATATGGTATAATTCGACAAGAGGATTGCGCTGGTTCTGATGAAAAATTGCTAAACTTTGTCATTCCCAAGGTACCACGTCATTTATAGGTGACAGTTTGGAATGTATGGCATTTTCGCCTATATCCCAACTTCCAGACGTTTTGGCAGAAAACTAATGGTACCATCATTTCTTTCGTGCCGACTTTGGTCTAAATCCGGAATTTGGTTGAGAACAAACAAAAATGAAGTGTTTCAGTTCGGCTGGAGCATGCATTGAAATTTAAAAAAAATCGATTCCACTGCTTTTGGCAATCGGGCCTTGAATTTTTCCAATGATATGAAATAAGGTATAACTTGACACGAGGAATACGCTGGTTCTGTTGAAAAATCCCTAAACTTTGTAATTCCTGAGATACCACGTCATTTATAGGTGTCATTTTTGAATTTATGGCATTTTCGCCTATATTTCAATTTCCAGACGTTTTGGCGGAAAACTAATGGCACCATTGTTTTTTTCATGTCGACTTTGGTCTAAATCCGAAATTTGGTTCTGATCTAACGAAAATAAAGTGTTTCAGTTCGGCTGGAGCATGCATTGAAATTCACAAAAATCCATTTCACTACTTTTGGCAATCGGGCCTTGAATTTTTCCAATGATATGAAATTAGGTATAACCCGACACGAGGAATACGCTGGTTCTCTTGAAAAATCCCTAAACTTTGTAATTCCTGAGATACCACGTCATTTATAGTTGATATTTTTGAATTTATGGCATTTCCGCTTATATTTCAGTTTTCAGACGTTTTGGTGGAAAACTAATTGCACCATTGTTTTTTTCATTTCGACTTTGGAGCTGGTTTTGATGTGAAATCGCTAAATTTTGTCATTCCCGAGATACCACGTCCTTTATAGGTGACAGTATTTATGTCATTTTCGCCTATATCCCAACTTTCAGACATTTTGGCGTAAAACTAATGGTAGGTACCATCGTTTTTTTCGCGTCTCAATCCGGAATTTGGTTCAGATCTAACAAAAATGAAGTATTTCAGGTCATCTGGAGCATGCATTGAAATTTAAAAAAATCCATTTACAGTCGGGCTTTGAATTTTTCCAATGAAATGAAATTAGGTATAATTCGACACGAGGAATGCGCTGGTTCTAATGAAAAGTCGATAAACTTCGTCATTCCCGAGATTTACCTACTTTGTATCACAAGACATGTAAAATCTCTTTTAAAATAAAAAACTTAAACGTTTTAAGATTTTAGGCTTATATCTCCCCAAAACTATTTTGTAAACCAGCACAAACAGGCATAATTTTTTTATACTGATAATGTTCATATATCAAATTCTTTAGATCCGGCTGTTAATTTTCAAAAATCCCGCAATTTTAAACCACGCCTATCGGTTTTGTAGCCTCCGTGAATGTGTTAAATACCCCAAGATGTTTGTAAATAGATTTCAATGGAATAAATTTAACAGAAAATGGGGGAATCCCGGGCCACCTGCATGTTTTTCAATTCCAGAGTAACGGGTCAAGTCTGATATACAGTGCTAGTCAAAAGTCCCCTCCCCCTCGTATCTTTTGAACGGGTATACTTATAATAATGAAATTCGGAGGGTGGAAATAAACGGTTGTAGGCTTCTCAACTGGTCATAACAGGTGACGCAATAGTCATAAATGACGTCACAAGGCCACTGTGACCAATAATTTTAAATGGGACCCTATGGCAAGTGACAGCTCGTTTGAAAGGTATTGAAAATACCTATTCAGTCATACCAATTTTGTTTGGGTTTCGGCTGATTTTGATTGATAAATTGAAGAAATACGAAAATTATAGTTTCGCATTCAATTAATAAAGATTTAAGAACCAGTTCTCATAATAAGTGTTCAAAATGTGCTCCATCTACTTCCTGGCAGTAATGCATCCTATTGCTAAACTCTTGTCGTACTCGTCCCAGTGTGTCAGCGGAAATTGCCCTACATTCTTCAACAATTCGTTGTTTCAGAATGGCAATACTGTCAGGTGCTGTAGCGTAAACCTTAGATTTCAAGTACCCCCATAGAAAAAAATCTAATGGTGTAAGGTCCGGTGACCGAGTGGCCATTCGATCGAACCTCGTCGTCAATCCATCTACCACGATATTCTTCATCTAGGTAACGTCTTACTGCACCGTAATATGTGCAGGAGCACCATCTTGTTGAAACGTTATTTCTAAGTTGTCGAATTCATCTGGATTATCTTCTAGAATTTCAAGAATTAACGCCTCAATATCATTTTGTAACATCTCCAGATACAATTCACCGGTTAAGTTAGCATTGAGAAAAAGAGGCCCAACTATGTGGTTTCCCAAAATACCTGCCCAAACATTTACTTTTCTGGAAATGGATGTTTTTTTCACGAAAGATGTGAGGATTTGTGTCACTCCAATACCTTACATTTTGAGTGTTAATTCCATTGAGAAAGAAAGTACTTTCGTCACTAAAACAAATTGTCTGTACATATGTAGCCTGGTTGTTGGTTCATTTTATTGGATATAGTTTCACAGAATTCTAGTCTTCGGTCGGGGTCCCTCTGAAAGTTGGTGCACCATTTTAATTTGTATGGATGAAATTTGTTTTTAGCCAACACCTATGTACTGTCCTTTGACTGACTTCACAGATAGACGCAACTTCGTGGAAGAAGTAGGGTTTACTACCATTTCTCCAATTATGTCAATTTTTGTCATCACTAATTGTTGGTCGACCAGATCGTTTGGCATCTTGAACATACCTGATGCTTCAAACTTCCGGAAGCTCCCTCAAATAAACCCTCGATATAGGCGATCGGGGTACCCTTTATTAAACAGTCGTTCCATGGAAATTGTTTCTACATTCCCCCAATTATTAAGATAGCTGCTACTTTGTCGGCTACAGTACGTACCATTTTGCCTTTTGTAAACACTTAAACGTCTCGTTAAAACAATAAACTAGGTAAATTTTCAAGGTATAAACACTTTTTACAAGTAGAGAATTCAAAAACGTCAACCTTTTGGACAATTAACCAGAGGCGTACTTTAAAATATTTATTAATTAAATGCGAAACTATAATTTCGTATTTCTTCAATTTATCAATCGAAATCAGCGAAACCCAAACAAAATTGGTATGACTGAATAGGTATTTTCAAAACCCTTTTAAACAACTGTCATTATAGGGTCCCCTTTTTTG
>JAFIRS010008462.1:0-16886 GCA_018342105.1 Gonioctena quinquepunctata
ACGATTTTAGTATCAGAAAATTTATCGATGAACGTATTAAACCTCGTTGAGGCGCTCTCAACTTGTGCTCGTTCAGCACGCAAGTTTTTCAATAGTTCTGCTATATTTCAATATTTCGTAATAAAGACAAGTTTGGAGATTTCACGTTACTCGGTATGTTTTGAAATTTACTGTTTTTTATCTTTACGATATTCGATAATATAAATTTCAATATTTGTGCCCAGTCAGAACACTAATGTGTAATAGGAAATGAATAAAAATGATACAGACTCACGATTCGTCGTCGATGATTGCAATAAACAGCTTTTCCACTTTTCGTTTTAGCGGGAGCAGCAGTATTCCATAAACGATGCGATAACCATTCGGCTGAAGGACCATGTTATTGTTTCTCGATTTGTTTCTTCGTTCGATTCGTTCGATGCGGTCGATTTGTTTTGTTGATTGATGCACTCACATATAGAACAAAACGACTTTATTTTCTGCACAAGACAGACGTAAAATGATGAAAACTTAAACAATAAAAAACAGCAAGAAAGGTTCTGTGTACAGAACGGAGATGCGTTGCAATGTGTCTTTAAGTCTCTTCCCCAGAGGATGGTATCTGTCCCTTCTTGTCCCCGCTACCCGTATTGCCCAACACAAAACAGCACATGTGGTGACCTTTTCAATATTATGAGGCGCACTTGAATATTAGGGCAACGTTCGTAAACAAAAGATAAAGCCAGACACCAGACATCGACAGGATTCGGACTAAGATGTCTAGAAACCCTGGTGTATGCACTCATATCTGAAAATGTGTGGGATCAAACGTGCGACAATATGGCCTGCTTGATTTCTTAGATGGCGACCTGATTCGAATGATTGTTGAGTAGATGTCAACACAAAGAGCAACTCTCCTAAGAAATTTATTCGGACAATGTTCAGTCCGTCGAAATCGTCAAAGATGTGGAAGAACTAGATTCCTAATTCAGCCATTGTCTTCAATCATTTGGGAGACAGCGACCAGCGACAAACAGTTTAGTTTTCTTTACTTTATTACTACATCCACCTTTCGAATCGAAGCTTCGGCTTTTCGTCCTCGGTGTCGCCGCCGTTACAACGAATCAGTATTTTCCCAAGATTTTAGGTTATATTTATCTTTGATTACGACGAAAATGGCATAAAAAGACACTGTCGGCCTAGAATTTGATTCTTGTTTGCTCTTGGCGTTTGGCTTATTCAATTGTGGCGTGAGAAAATCGAGAATTCCGTTTTCATTTCGAGTTATTTATTTATTCAAAATGAAGTGCTTGGTTCCATCTTGTGAAACTGAAATGACATTTAATGTAAGTAAAATATAGTATATAATACCATTGTCTCTTTATATCAGTATAGAACTCTTGTCTATGCTTTAGACAATGATAGAACAATACAATTTAAATGATATTTGATTTCTGAAACACTTCAATTTCATTTTTTCAGGCTCACTCTTCCGAGGCACGATGAGAGGAAGAAATCAAAGATCAATTGAGTGACATAAATTGTGTCTGCAGTGGGTACTTATTTAGGCAGGATGATATATATTGTGGTAAAGAATTAAATCACATTATTGAGACCTGAAGCTATCCCCAAACTAAGTTTACGAAAACCCTATTTACCGTAAATCCAAACAATTCAGAGGAGTTTCAGGTTAGTTGATAAGGAGAAAAATGAAAAGCGAGTAGAGAACATATAGATAAACATTTTGAGTAGGTTATTTATTCATTTTTGAGAAAAATTATTCATCTTATGGAAATAAATTACTTATAGTTGGCTAGCACACCTAGTTATTTGTATTGATTACATTTTTTAAAACCCATGTATTAATTTCAGGAGTTCGGAGATTGTGTTATCCACATCAGCAAACAGCAGGAATAAAAACATTGGGTCAATTGAAAATCAGAATGAAAGGAATATCAGTTTGGTTCAATTTCACTGAGATGAAGGAAACCTGCTTTCAGAAAAATCTTACCAAAACAAGGAAAATATTGTCACTAGGTACTTTTGTAATATGACCAATGGATGAAATTTCTTCTTCAGAAGAGGTAAGATATTAATTGAATTGTTATGTTGGAATTTCATTACAAAACAGTTAATCTCTTAACCTTTCGAATATAAAAATTGTTTTTCAAAAATATTCCCATTTAATGTTACACTCTGAAATTCAAAATATCTTGCACTACATTTGATGTTCTTTATTTTGTGACTATAGATATCAAATAGTCATTTATGCAACAAGTGCAAAAAGTAATTATTTATTGCACTCGACGTGAAGTTGTCCCATGAGGCCGTCAGGCCGAGTTGGACAACAGTCGAGTGCAATAAACGCTTTTTACATGAGTTGCATACAATATTTTTTCTACGTTCATGCGAAAATAAAAAAATGTTTTATTTAGGTGGCACTAAGTGTGGGAAAATAAAAGCGTAATTAAATAGCAAAATATTCATTAATTAATTAGCACTATCGATTTGCATTGAGAAGTTAGGAACGAATACCTATGTTAGGAACAATTTAACTCATTTTTGATAAATTGTATTTTCTAGTAATTCCGAATCCAATATGCAATAAATATGATTGAAAATAATATGAAATATGCAATTGTTTAAAATGTAATACAATATCACAGAAAATGGACTAAAAATAGCATCGATTTGAACGTTTATGTTTGTCATTGATCCAAAACGCTGTAGTAGAATGACAGATGAGTGCAATGAACATTTTATCAGAGGAACAAATAAAATCATGTATCATTGTATACTAGATGGATTGTGTTTCGTTGTTTCATTCCAATGTTGAAAAAGTCCCTTTGATGCAACCTGTGCATTTTATTAGCATGTTCACAAATACCAGGAGAAAACATGGCAATATTTCAACTTTGTGTGAAATTTTTATATCTATGAAATCCTAAGCTTATCTTCAGTCTGAATGTCGATAGTTGGTGACCATTCCATTCCCACTCATATAGATTGCAGCATTTGTAAACTATTAATACAGGAATTTCAATACTTTTGAGAAATGATTTTCATTATCCATTCCTAAAATGTCTATTTCAACATATTTTCTCAAGAAAAAAAGGCACATTAGGAAAGAAATGACAGCCTATAAAATTTGGAAAGTTGAATCTTATTGAGTGGACTTTTTTTACATTGAATACATTGAGAGTTGATATATCATTGAATGCATCTGCAGTTGTAAGTAATGGAAAGTTCATTCTACATTCCATACAATTGGACACTACTGTTGAAAAGCTATTTAGTGACAAACAAGATTTTGGTAAAGTGTGGTATAAAGTTGCAGGCTCTCTCTTTTTTGTGAGTTCTGCTATCATTTAGCTGTCCCTCAATGTTCATATATCAATCTGATGAAATCGAATTCAATGATAAATATGCTTGAAACATTTTGAAATACCATAACTTCATGATAAAAAGTGGAATGAGATTTCAAATATAATGGATTTTGACAATTTTCTTTAATGTTTTTTAATTTTTAGGAGAAAATACTGTGAACAGGGAAATTAAAGTTCAAAAAGTAAACACTGCAAATTTAATATTTCTGCTAGATCCTTCCTGTAGATAAAGAAACCTGAGGCGAAACAGAAAGGATCAAACATCATTCGCAGCCTACAAGCACATTAGAATTATATGAGGTAAAAATTTATTTCTGTATACTTATGGTTGATAATTCATAATTGTGGAGGTTCTGCCTGAATTTACAAATTATTGGAGTTGTATTTTTTAAAATTGGATTCAAAAACTGCCTTTAGTATGCCTTATTTAATGCATCTATTTCTTGTGACAGATAACTTTGCATCACTGTGAAACAAAGTATCCACTTGAAGATAGCAATAGTGAAGGTTTCTAACGAGCAATGGAAAAGTCAATAAGAGATATCAAAAAGATTCATAACTACAGGTTGATATGAGGTGAAAAGAATATGACTCATATTTAGTTTAGTTGAAGTAAAGATGTTCCTTTTGAAATGACCAAGCTATTTGTATGTTGTCTTGTCTGTTTGTAAGGCCATTAGGTGCAATTCACACAGAACAGGTGCGTGGTGGTGGCGAGGGACTGGCGTGGTGCAGACGTGGGTAGACTTGGTGTGCTCAATAAACACAGAAGGGATACCGATTTTGTCATTCGTCATTACCTACTTGTGAAGCAAAAGTGAAAATGCTCTTAAAAGAAGGTACCTGTTGGACCTTGTGAATGTATGTAACATATAATAGAAAGGAGATACTGGGTACATCGTTCGTGGTTAGATAAAAGAAAATAGTGATTTGTTCAACGTTATGCGGAAGCTCAACATGAACCCTGAATGTTTTCAAAGTCATGCAGTTGCACTTCTTTGTAGAACTCTATTTCAAATTTAATAGCAAAATATTCAATAATTAATTAGCACTATCGATTTGCATTGAAAAAGTTGGGAACGAATGCCAATGTTAGGAACAATTTAACTCATTTTGATAAATTGTATTTTTAGTAATTTCGTAATCCAGTATGCAATAAATATGATTGAAAATAATATGAAATATGCAATTGTTTAAAATGTAATACAATATCACAGAAAATGGACTAAAAATAGCGTCGATTTGAACGTTTATGTTTGTCCATGATCACAAAAGGCTGTAGTAGAATGACAGATGAGTGCAATAAACATTTTATTGCACTAATGCAATAAAGAACCAGTTTTTCACCATATATAGTTCAATAAAGTTTTGGTTTTGCATGAACGTATAAAAATAATAATTCCCATGAAAAATATGTAGAAAATTGAATTCCAGTTTCATATATTTCATTTGGGATAACCATGTTCTCATTGGATTCTTATTTCTAGCTGATATACACCTTTTCATGACAGGGTGGCCTGATATATTATACTCAGCATAATATAATTTACCCCACACAAATAATATTCAAACTCATAATATTTAAAATTGATATGAAATGTCAAAACTAGTATTCAAATAAGTGATTCATGAATAATTTTTCATTTAATATTGATTTATATTTGTTGAAGGTATGAATGAAGAACAACTTTTCAATCATTCCCATCGAAACTTTACTAGGTACATTTGTGTTTTATATTTCACTTGACACAGTGTGAAAATTAATTATTCTTGAAATTTTCAGGAGGCAAATTCCGCATATGAAATAAAATTCAGCATATCTAGGGAAAATTCAGTATTTCTGTGTCCTGTCCATTTGGTGGATGAAGAAAAGCCAATACGTCCTTGACAACACAGGATCATTTGAGGTATATATTGTCATACACATTTATATTACCTCGCTTTCGTGTCTGTTCGGTACAAATCTTGCAATCGATTTTAAACTAACTTCCTGATGAGTTTTAAAACTTCAGACATAGCTCAGAACTAGTTGACAATGCAATATTAAGTCGCTTTCATGTCTGTATGTCTGTTTGTTTGTCTGTAGAACGTTTACGGAACAAAAAGTGAGGTTAGGATTACACAATATCTAAATAGCACCAACAGAATGATCGATGAGTCAATGAGCACTGAATTTAACTGCCTTCCAAATAGTCACTCAATGTAACAACTAAATGAATTACAAATAAATTAATAAATAACCTACTAAACATCGTTAGAATACAGAAAATAGTATGACACATACATTTCCCTGAAATTGAAAACAAGCAAATTGAAGGGTTCATTTTATGTATTTTACCATGTTTATATTAACTCGCTTTCGTTGTCTGTTCCTTTCGGTACATATCTTGTAATAATAATAGCAATCCATTTTAAACTAACTTCCCGATGAGATACTTGATCTTCAAACATAGCTCAAAACTGGATGACAATGCAATATCAACTCGCTTACATGTCTGTCTGTTTGTCTAATAATAATAATAATAGTAAAGAGCAATCGATTTTAAACTAAATTAAATAAACCTGAAATTTGCCATATGTCTCTGTCGCCATCTCATTAAGATGTCTTTTTAGTCCGTTTTATAAACGTGGTATATTAAAAAAATATATCTAAATTTCTGGTTGACGTTCAATAATTATTGGAATTGTTTTTTTTTATATTTAGTGGTTGATCGATCTTCACCTTACTTGATACACATATTGCATATGCCAAATATCTTTGCATCACATCAAAATAATGATTCACCTAGATATATAATCATTTACAGCTTCTACTATAAAAATCTCTTGGTTTTGAATTTGATTTTTTTTCCTAAAATAAGATTTTCTAAAGTTTTTACTCGAATGAGTTTTTGGTGTTCTTCTCTGACAGGTGAAACCTTAAATTTCAATTGAAATGAAATTTGGGGTATTTCTTGTTGTCTGAATGAAAGTTATTAATTTTTTTGTACATTGTTTGTCTTGAAAAAAATATATCAGAATCAAATATATTATTTTATAATTTCTTGACCACATGTTTATTTTCTTTGTTTTCTCGAAATAAGGGCCTTAGTCAGTATATGTATTTTTTATTTGATACGACATTTCAACAAACATTGTTTATGTCATCTTCAGGTAAATTCTTAAAAATAATGTAAAACATCTAAAGTTAAAAACAATACGTTACATAACATTAAACAAATATGATTAAAATTCAAAGAGACGTTCAAAACTTACAATATAATTTAACAGTTATTCTTTCAATATTTCGTGTTCATGTTGAAAAGGGAAACATTCTCAATTGAATATTGAATAGGAAGATTCTTCTGTAAAGTGAAAAATCCACGATAAAAATTAAGTTATTTTTTGTGAATGTCTAACATAAAACAACTACTTCCCCGGCTAAAGCCACGCTGGACATTGAACTCCATCTGATAGATATTCTGAAAGGAACCTAACTCAATGAGTTCTTAATTAAGACTGGAATAGAAAATCAAATAACTATCTGAATAAAAATGCAAATTTTCAATTTTAGATTTTTTCTATTGAGTTAGGGTCCTTTCAGAATATATATCAGATGAAGTTCAATGTCCAGCGTGGCTTAGCAGGAATAGTTGTTTTCTGTTGGACATTCAAAAAAATTCATTTTATCGTGGATTTTCAATTCATAGAAAAATCTTTCTATTCAATTGAGAATGTTTCCCTTTTCAACTTTACCACAAGAGGTTATCTTGAACGATGGAAGATAGTGACTAAAGTTTATCTTTCAGTCGCAGATGATTCCACATCTGATTTCATGAACATCCTGTTCATAGTTTCAAACAAATCAATTCGTGTTCATATTTCACAATTGGAATGAACATTGTTGAATATCTGAGATTGCTAGTATCGAGTTTGTTTTTATCTGTTATCGTTTTTTAAATACATTGGAGTGTTTGACATATTTAGTTGTAGTATGTAGGCTCTATTTTTGAGGGTGGGTTATGATTTTTTTCGATGCACAAATATAAACTACTCCTTCGATGGCCTGCAAATCAATCATCTCTTGGTATATCATTATATAGCCTTTCAGTAACACGTATACCAAATATTGACTTGGCAAAAAAAAATTATGGAGGGTTTAGATTTTTTCGAAATACAAGTATAAACTACCCCTTCGAGGACCTGCAAATCAATCATCTCTTGGTATATCATTATATAGCCTTCCAGTAACACATATACCAAAACTGAACTTGGCTAAACATTTTTGATGGTGGGTCTACATTTTTTTTCGAAAAACAAGTATGAACTACCGCTTTGGCGGCCTGCAAATCAGTCATCTCTTGGTATATTATTATATAGCCTTCCAGTAATACATATATCAAAAATAAACTTAGCTAAACATTTTTGAAGGTGGCTTTTGTTTTTTTTGAAATATCGATAAGTATAAACTATCTCTTTGCCGGCCTGCAAATCAATCTTTCTTGGTAAATCATTAATATAGCATTGAATGAATGTGGTTTTTTGTGGAGGAACAATGTTTCTTGACATGTTTTTTGGGTAACCCTCCACAGTCTGGAAATGAAAGTATAATCAGGAAAATCTATACAAGTGTACAAAGGGCAAACTAATTAGTTCACCCCGATGAGTTACTGCGTTCACCAAATTATATTTCCTATAGAAAAAATGATTCGATTTCTCAGTAACTTTTCGTTCCCTTGATATGCCTATAAAAATAGTAAAAATTCAAAAGATACTTCTCTATATAGTTTTTGATTTGACGTTTCGGGGACTATATCTGCCCCTGTTCTCAAAATCTTTAATTGTTTGAATAATTTGGTTTTTTTCTTGCAGAGTTTTTTTCGCTTTTTCAACTGATTTTCTTGATTATATTTTCATTTTCAGACTGTGAAAGGTTACCAAAAAATATGTCAAGAAACATTATATATAGCCCTTCAGTAGTACATATTCCAAATATCCACTTGGCTAAACATATTTTAGGGTGCATTTTGAATTTTTATCTAAAAGCAAATCAAATATATCTTGGTATATCATTCTTAAGTTTTTCATTTGTGTTGTGTTCGACCATTTTCTGTTGAATTGAATTCCCATTGCAATTCCAAGTCTTCAGCCATTCGATTTGGTTGAAAATTCGAAGGAATTTTGAATCACCCTGACGTCACTCACCCTGATGTCACTGATCATTTGGCCGCCAGATGAAAACGGCTGCCAGAAAAAGGCCGCTAACTTCACACTGATCTGCTAAATAGGGCTTTTTGAATTAATGCAAAGTTGAATATAATCTAAATTTGTAATTCAGAATGTTTAATGACTCTGTTATTGAATTACAATGAAACGAGAAGCACAATTCCTCAATTACTTCTTATTAACTTTGAGATATCACTAAAAAATGATATGAAGTTCCTTTTTTTTAAATAATCATTTTCATTTCAAATATATATTATCCATAGGGATAAGGGATTAATCATGTTTTGGATACAATCCGCCAAAGGAAACTGTCGTTTTGTCCAATTAAATATTCAATGTCAAATTTCAGCAAAAAGTTGTAATTAATATTGAAATACATTTTTACAGGTATTCTGAAAAACTCCAAAAAATATCTATAATATATAATAATAAAATATGATATTAAAATGCATTGGAAATGAAATGAAAGCCCCTCCTGTTGAATTGCAAGAGGTTCGGGCTCTCTACAGATTTTCCCAACATTTTAAATATGATCTTGGGTAAAAGTAATTCAAAATAAATAAATTCTGATACAAATCACATTGAAATATTTATTTCAGTTGTATTATATATGTAATAGATTGAGATTATTTATGTTTCTTGGGTTCAATAAAAATTTATTATTATTTTACATCTCATTATATTGATTTTTCCCAAAAATATATGTCCAAAGGTTGGGTATTTTTTTTTTCAGACGTAGCTCATTTTTCGAATAAAAAGCTTTGCCACATCTCTGTCTTTCTTAGCATAGCCTGCAAAGCTTCTGAGCAAAATCATTCATTCTGACTGAATAACAACCCATCAACATTTTGAAAAGGTCTTTGTGGAATTCTTCACATGACGTGAAGTATTGCCTTGAGTGTTCAAGAATTTGGTTTGGTTTGCTCATGCCAGCCTTTTCTGAAACTGGTTCTGGAATCCGATGGTTGTCTTGGAGTGGCTCCGAACTGGAAATATTGATAATAAAACACTATTTAAATAGGTTCAATAAAATATAAGTAGTGTGTGTTGTTTGGGAATAAAGAGAAAAAATGGTTTGAAAAAATCGTCAATAAATATTTTTGGTGAAAAACATGTTGTCTATATCTATATTTAATATGTGTCATTATCATTTTTAGTTTGGGAATTGAATTGAATGCCCGAAAATCAATTGATTACAAAGGCGGTGCCATGAAAATAATTTTTTAAGATGAAAAAAGAAACCAAACATTCTCCAAACCCTTGTGATCAGAGGAAACCAATTGTTTATTTATTTTTTTCATTAAGACTTTGCTCTTTCATATATTTTTTTCACTTTTATCCTTGTATCATGTTGCTCGCTAGATTTGCTAACCTACGAACGGTCACTTAAATTCAACTCTCTCAAACTACTAAGGAATATAATTTAAAATTTCTGAGAAAGTGCTATGAATGCTAATTTATTATTTTCCACTTGGAAATAATGGTGACACGCAGTCGTGGATAGTCATAAAGTAAATTTTCCTCCTACAATCAATGAATCTTGTTTATTTAGTATATCTCTTGAAAGGGTATTGTGAAATTTTGATAATTAATTGAGGAATTTATAAGCATTATTACATGAAATGTTGATCTATTCAGCAATTGCAAATGATAATATTTTTTGGTTCAATACATTGAACTGTGAGAATTTTTCTTTTGAACTTCAATGAGTGAATATATTCCCCAACAACGGATAACTCAACTGTTCATTTTGAATATCAATTTCGTTTTCAGACTTTAATAGAATATAATCAATATGGGTTGCTTTTTTGGGGCTAATATTTCGATAATTTTTCATACGGTATTTTCATACCTTTAAGTTATGTTTGTATTCATAACCTCCATAAGTTGGAAGACACATCGTATTGGTGTCCAGAATCCTATGACTTTGAACGTTAAATTTGAGTTTAAAAATACCTTCATTGACATAGGAAAGGTCATCGTATCTCCTGAAGTAATTGGGAGCACAAAGTTTGTGCTCAGTGAGAGATTGTGCAAGTAGGTAACCCAAAATTGTGAAAATCGTTGGAGACTATAAATTTACCCAAAAATCAAACTATATATCACAACCGAAACTTTTAGGACCAGGCTTCGATTTGAACTCCAGAACAGTACTTATGGAATATATTATGCGTCAACACAATCTAAGCTCTGTCGTTAATTCATTTGAAGTGCAAACAAAATCCTTAGAACTTATGCTTGGTTTATGCAATGTTCCCAAGAACTAAGCGAACTAATAACTGAAGATTCAACACTAGCAAATCAATGAGCGCGTTTATGGAACCCCTAGTACAAGAACTAAGAACCATGACTAGAAAGTTGCCCAACTTTTAACTAAGAACTTTGGTTCTTACTCGAAAGTTGGGCAACTTTCTATCATGTTCTGTACTAGGTTCCATAAACCGCTCATATTAGTTAATCCTTAGTTATTAGTTCTTGGAACGTGCACGTTTAAATTATTGGAGAAAAAGTCCCACTTATTGATTCCATAAACTTTTAAAATGTGTTATATTAGCAATTTCACTCACCTGCATTGGTTCGGCAAAAAATCGACATCCTGTGACTGACCACACAACATACAAACACGATCCATTTCAATGAATACAAAACATTGGTAATTATAACTGAGTTTTGCAGAAATAACAATTCACAAATCATAACCTCAATCGGATTGGAAAGCATTCAAATTTTCCAATTGGTTGGAAGTTTCATGAGTTATATGTCCGTATTCCGCAGCAGTGTGCAGGTTGCCTAAGGTTGGCGAATGCATTTTGTAATGGCCAAACAGATCCAATTCATTGAACTATGTCAATTTGTCACCATCTATTGTGAAAAATTTGAAGTAGGACGCGGGAATCTCTACCAAAAAGTCTAAACAAAATCGAATCAGTACATACACCAGGGTTTCTAGACATCTTAATTCGGACATATTTTATGTGAAATTGTACCGAAAATTAGTGATTTGGTGGTCATAGTTGATGCTGGTAAAAAAAAGGGGCATTGTGAGTAATATTTGCGCGAGAAAACTGAACTTGAAAAATAAGTGTTTTGGATTTAAAAAAAACTATCTTACTGTGCAATGGAAGGGAACGCCGCTATTTCAGATCTTTTCGGAGGGAAGGAGTGCTTCAACCGGAAAGTTACCCAAAATATTTCCGCGCAAATGGTTAGGTTAGGTTAATAAAATATTTAAATCACATAATTTTAATTAACACAATAAATTATTTGATTGAATGAATGTTAACTCTTCATGTCTAGCTGACATTTTTTACATTTGGCAACACTGCCTTTTCAACATTACTCATGGATGACAATTGACATTATTGACAATCATCTCAAATCTCATTTCCTGTTTACTCAAATGAAAAGACTTTCGAATTTTCAAATAGGAAAATTACGTTTCTATCCAAACTTCCTGCGGGACATACAAAACATATCTTCTAGTATCGCATTCATTGAGTCCAGTTCTTTCAGTTCAGAGTGCTGTTTCGTCAATAATTGTGAAATATTCCTTTTTGATTACAACAGTTCATTGATACCTACATGCTATGAAGTTTGGAATTTTTGAACAACAAAAAATATTTTCGAATTCAGTCACCTAGATTACGAAGACTTAGGATGAAATTACTGAAATATGAAGTTTGAATATTCGCCAGGAAAATATTTATATATTGCCGATTTTCTATCGAAGAATTATATATAGTGGTGAAGTTTGTGAGGATGAATGGAATGATTCATTCAGTGGAAAAGTATTTAATAATGAGTGAAAGAGATGAAGATGAATTTTGAAAGTATCCAAAGGAAGCAACAGCAAAACTATACGGAACGCGGGGAAGGGTGCGAGGGGAGAGAGAAGCGGCATGCAAATCTGAACGCATTCCCCAGTATTGCGTCAGTCAGCGCGCGACGTTAACGTGAACAGGAGCCCACAATGCTTTTCAACAGTCAAAAGTAAGTTTTTCTGTTCGATTTCCTTCAATATTTACTGTTATTTGTATACAGATAGATCATCTCATTTTTTTTTGTTATAAATTGAATATTAGTAGTTAATTACGAGTGATTACTTTTTACGTAGATTATTTGGCCCAGTCCTGGCGATATTTTGTTTTCTAAAGTTTCAAATGTTCGGACCAGAAAATGCTTGCGAAGACCGAAAGAAGGCAGTCTGATATTAGTAAATATGGAGATGGTTATGAAGAAGTGAAACGCGGGACTTCTTTACGGAGAGCTGCCGAAATGCATGAAGGTAATCTCATGTCGTTGTTGCGATACTTTCGTAAACGTTATGAAGCCGGTGCTAGTTACGATAAAGGCAGGATTAGTATGGGGTATGTAGCCCATAATAAAGTATTCTCTAAGGAGCTTTCAAAATATATCACACACTTTCTACAGAAGAAGTACGGAAGCTGGCATTTGAACTGACAACTAAATACAATATGAAGCGACCTGCTACTTGGATCGAGAATAAGATGGCTGGTGAGGAATGGTTCCGTTCATTCATGAATAGAAACCCGTCACTCTCTATACGCCTAGCTCAGGCTACAAGCCTTTCAAGAGCTACAAGTTTAAACAGAACAAATGTGGAAGCTTTTTATAATAATGTTCAAACTGTTTTGGGCAGACACGGAGACAGATATATATATATATATATATATATATATATGTTGATGAGACACGTGTTACTATCGTGCAAAGACCTGATGAAGTAGAGGCAAAACGTGGCATACGGCAAGTAGGAGCTGTTACTTCAGCTGAACATGGCACATTAGTCAAAGTTGCTTGTGCAGTAAATACCTTGGGAAATGAAATTCCTCCTTTATTCATATTTCCGAAGGATCGTTATCATGATCTTTAACGGTTTGCAAAGAGAATGGCATTACTCTAAAAAGTTCAATGAAGTTTCCCTAGTGCTGGACAAAATTCCCCGGTTTTTAAAGAGAATGGCATTACTCTGATGTCATTTCCTCCGCACGGCTCGCACAAACTGCAGCCGTTAGACCGATCTGTCTTTGGACCATTCAAAAAGGCTATCAATACTGCTTGTGACGGATGGATGCAAAGTCATCCTGGCAAGAAAATGTCCATTCACGACATACCAGGTATTATCAAGACCGCTATGTCTCAGGCTTTTACACAAGCGAACATTCAGGCAGGTTTCAGCAAAACTGGTATTTATGCGTTTGATCGTAATTTATTTCGAAATATTGATTTTTCGACATCTACAATACCATCCAGTGGAAACAACTCACAAAATCCTGGACTCAATAATGCTGCTTTCAGATTCTTTATTGGGGGCATCTTCGACTCCAATTATAAACCAAATTCAGCCAATCACATCAACCTCAGCCACGCCACCTGTGTTTTTTCTCGAAATTGTCCAGGTTCAGCAGACTGCTTCAACCTCAGCATCGCCGCCAGCTTTTACACCTGAAATTGTCCAGGTTCAGCAGACTACATCAACCTTAGCCACGCCACCTGATTTTTCTCCTGAAATTGTTCGACCTTTTCCGAAAGCTGTCCGAAGAAAAACAAGAGGTACTAGAACAGAGAAGTCAACCATTTACACAGAAACACCCGAGAAAGAGGCAGTTAGGAAAGAACATGAAAAAAAAAAGCGTTCGAAGGCAGGTTGAGAAAAATCTAACTGAACTGGAACAAAATAATGAAAGGAAAGAAAAGGAAAAATCTATACCAAGAAAAGAAGACTTCAGAACCGTCATCCGACGATGAAGAGTATGTATGTCTGGTTTGTGTTATATTCTGAAAGTAGGGCTGGCGAAAAATGGATCAGTGCCAAGGGACATATGTGGACTCTGGTCCCACGTAGAATACGCAGGTGATAGTCACCATCACATTTGTCACAACTGTGATGATGAATCTGACTAGATCTCAGTATGTTCATACCTTCATAAATATTTATTTTTTATTTATTGTGAACTGTTCATGTTGAAATTAAGTGAAACTGTTCCCAGTTACTTACAGTAAATTTAAGTTCAGTTAACGTTTTGACTGATTCTAAGAAGACTGTTGAAATAATGTTAGATGTTACAGTTTGATAATATTTGTTAGAAACATTGTCATAGTTACGGTGATGTCAGTTCAGTTAACATTTTGACTGATTTAAAAAAGATGGTTATGATAACATTTGATGTTACAGTGCCTTATTAATTATAAGAATGGAAGGGGTTACAGATTTTAGTTCCTTTGCTATATGAATGTTAACTTTGTTCAGAAGAAGATTATGTTACATATTTCTAACAATAAAAGTCATTATGAACCATTTTGGTGTATATTTCGTCTGTCACTACCGACCCCCAACCACTGTCACAACCGTCCTTGGGGTGTGGCCGATTGTGACACTTTACCTTTTTTCCTAATTTGATCCTATGACTAATACAGCGTATTTAGAATCAATATTTCAGTATTTTTACGTAGACAAGTGCACAAATTACGATTCAAGTTACTTTTTTCCTAGCTAACTGGTGAATTAACAAAATTATTGGCGATCAAACGAAAATCGTCACAACCGTCCCCAGTCTACTACCAGGGTGAGATCTAATTTTTTAACAGATTTGATTTGTCTATATTCATTAATTTTTTATTTCACGGATATGGAGTGGTTGTCTCAAGAGCCTTGTGTGAAAGTAAATTGAAAATTGGACATGAATAATTAATAAATGTGATATATGTGAAAGGTACAGAAATGCAAATTGTAAAGAACCCTTGATATTGCATGAGGTTTCAAAACAACAATTTCAAGAATTTGATTAGATATTGTTGAATAAAAGTTATGTGTGATTGATTTGTTGAAAATATAAACAGGATGTTCATAAAATCAGATGTGGAATCATCTGCGACTGAAAGATAAACTTTAGTACTATCTTCCATCGTCAAGATAACCTCTTGTGGTATTCATGTTGAAAAGGGAAACATTCTCAATTGAATATTGATAGAAAGATTTTTCTGTGAATTGAAAAATCCACGATTAAAATATTCAATTGAGAATGTTCCCTTTCAGTTATGTGTGGTTGTGGTAGATAATTTGAAGCCATACACTTGAGAAGTAAGCAACGTTGTAACGTAATAAATTTATTCAAACAAATTTTGGCACACATGGTGTTCCCGATGAAATTGTTTCAGACAATATGCCTTATTAATGCAAACATTTCGATTTGAATTCAACACAAACAGTCCAAATTATTCTAGGTCTAACGGTTTGGCTAGACGTTTTGTTCAAACAGCTGAAAACATATTGCGAAAGTCAGATGATTTCAAGTTTCACTCATGCAATATCGAAACAGGTTTGAAAGATCTACTGCGGAATTACTATTATCTAGAAAATTGAAACCTAGGTTACTGTCATTGACTACCAAAACAATTCATTCACATAATTGAGACAGGAAAGGGGGAGGACGAATAGAAATGAATATTGTATATATGATCGGCATGTGAAAGATATAAATGATTGTGCGAAGAAAGTTCGAGAAATTTGCGCAGGAATAGTAGTCATCTAAGAGATTCAGTTACATAGGAGTTTAGAAACTGATATCGATTACCAAACGTGTAATCCTGCCTGGTATAAACAGCGCTCGAAGCCAGCAATCGCTAGCAATGTGTGTGGGGGGGGCTTCCTCAACCTGCCGGCCGAATGAAAGAGAACTACAATAAAAATATCCCAAGTACAAGGTGGAACAGCATAGGCCAAAGACTGCATGGCTAGTGTGAGGACTACTTGAGATTATGCGGACTCCGGAGTACCTGGCGCCTCCGACAAAGGTCTCAAAAGTGTTCGGTCTAAGACAAATTTTAATCGGTCCAGGGCGCGCCAAGCATAAGCCACCTGCGGGAAAAATATAATTTCACACCCCTTACCCTTTCTAGTGAAAATGTATACATGGGTGGGTACACATAAATAAAATTAAAATACATGCTAAAACCAATATTTAATTTTGATACTGATACATCAGATAAGGGTACACACAAATTGGAAAGAATCGCTATTACTTAAATAATTTTGAAATGAAATATGTGTTAATTCATATAACGTATAATGTATAATTCATGATTTTATATCATCATTATCATCTGATGTTTTGCAACTACATTTTTCACACTGAAATATCCACCTCATCAACCAACTATCTAATCAACTAATCTGATTTGCAGAACAAACCAGAATGACCCATTTTACAAAATCCAGACATATTTATATTAATATTCAATTTTTGCGACTTCTGATAGACGACTTTCAAGCCTTTCTCAAATAAAAAAGCAATA
>JAFIRS010008463.1:0-16868 GCA_018342105.1 Gonioctena quinquepunctata
GTAAATATTTTCTTGGTGAATAAACTTTATTATTATTATTATTATTATTATTCAGCCTCCCCCCTCCTCATCTATACTATTATAAAATATTAATTGTCTGTTTGTTATTTGCTCGAGCGTCACCCCAAAACTACTGGACTGATTTCGATAAAATTTTCAATGTTTGAAAGCTTATAATTGGACTTGAAAACTAGTATGTATTCATTTTTGCTTCAATTACGGCAACCGCAGATATGAAAATAAAACCACATTATATCACAACCAAGTACAATCCATTTCAAGTAAAACTTTCCATGTACAGTGAAGGTTTGAGGTACAGTCGTGGAAATTGGTATTTGTCTTCTCTTTCCAATAAACGAACACATATGTCAGGATTTCAAAAATGCAATTCTTCAGGGGTTGAAATAAGGGTTGAAAGTTTGTATAAGAGTACCGTTAGTGTTTAGTTAGGGTCATAAAAATTGGTATTCGATGTCATTGTTACAAATATGTATTCTCAGAAATTCAACACCAAAAGGGTTGAAATTGGGGTCGAAATTTTCATAGGGGATTCTGTTAGTTTTTAAGTAAGAGTCATAAAAATTTATATTTTTTTTGGCTTTCTGTTACAAATGATCGAATCTTGTTTGACCTTATTTGAGAATTTCGTAAGTGAAGAAGTGAAAAGTGCTCAGTGCATTTGAAATATAATGGGAAACGGGATAACAGGATACTGGAAGCTATATATATATATATATATATATATATATATATATATATATATATATATATATATATATATATATATAAATATATATATATATATATATATATATATATATATATATATATAAATATATATATATATATATATATATATATATATATATATGTGTGTGTAACAGGATCATGGTACACCCCGGTATCTCCTTTAGTTTTGAAGGTATTTGATTGAAATTTGAGATATCCCATAAACATAATAAGCGGCACTTTTTGACCTACAAATGATTTTTTGTTCACTTTCGGTTTCGCCGGAAGTGATTCCAACTTTCGATTTTCAAAAAGAACACCCTGTATATTATTACATTTCTGAAATCCGCATTATTTTTTGAATCCAATGATACCACATAAGTGACATTTAGAACGTCAAAATTTTTTTATAATTAAATTTTAATTTTCCATTTAAGTGTGCCATAATGGTTCCGATTTATTCCAACTCACCCGTCTAATGCTAGAAGAATCGAAATCCCGTCAAAAATACTAAATTGCGTTTTTTATGAGCAAATAAAGTTCATCGTAATCGATTTTGGGGTGAAACTAAATTTTTTCAAATGGAACCATATTGGTACCACGGTACCATTTATTAGTACTATTAATAAGGAATTTATTCATACCAGCTAATAAAATGTGCGATAAATACCATCAAAATTACAGCTGAAAGAAAATAAGATAATACAATTACGTTGTTCTAATTTAATGCTAAGAAGTTACTAAGGTGGCTTTGAAATACAAAAAATGAACACAAAACATTACAACAATTGTTCGAAATGCTGTCCATTAACGTCAATGCACTTCTGAACTCGCATAGCTTCGAATACCTGTTGAAGGTAAGCAGTTACTAAGGAGGCTTCGAAAACAATGAAATTATTCATTCAGATTGTCAAATAGATAGGTATTGGTTTATCAGTGTTTCTATTGTGTATTGAAGAAGTCTTTACATTTCTTGTTATTTTCATCCAAAATGCCCCACATTTATACAAGGGATGAAAAAGTGGACATGTTATTCATTTATGGGGAATGTAGAAAAAATGCCGTTGCAGCTAGAAACCTTTATGCCAACCGATATCCTGATAGACAATGCCCAGCGAGAAATTATTTTAATCGTCTTGAAAATCAATTCCAAAGAGAGCCTAACCACGATCCTGAAGAAAATGTTAACATTGATGAAGGAACGGAAATTAATGTTTTAGCACGAATAGAAGTTGATGAGACTGTTTCTTTAAGGCAAATTGGGTTTGAATTGGAAATTAGTCACCAAACGGGAAGCCGAATCTTGCACGAACATAATTATGAATCTTTCAAATAGCAATTGCACCAGCACCTGTACGAAAATGATTATGAACGTAGGATGGAATATTGCAATTGTATCTTGCAGAATAATGTGCAGCCAAACAATGCTTTTTGCGAAGGATTTTCATTTTGGGACGAGTCTAGGTTTACAAATATGGGATTATTTAACCAACAAAATACAAGGTATTGGTCACAAGAAAATCAAAATTTATTGAGGGAGGGGAACTTTCAAGTGCGGTTCGGTTTCAATGTTTGGCTTGGAATACTCGGTCGTAGAATCATTGGTCCAATAATATTTGAAGGATGCTTGACTGCAGACAGATACTTAGGATTTCTGCAAAATTAAATTGAGGACAGATTAACTGAATTACTTGTCCATCAACGACAGGGAATGTATTTCCTCCCCATAATTCAAGAATAGTAACTGATTACCTTCAACAGGCATTCCAAGAAAACGTAATTTCGACAAATGGTCCTGTGCGATGGCCTCCAAGGTCACCTGATTTGACACCTCTTGATTTCTTTGTTTTTGCCCATTTAAAAAACATTGTCTATGCAACCGCCTTTACAACCCGCGAAGACCTGGAGTTGCGAGTAAGACGGGCAATTAATAGTATAACGGCCCAGCAATTGGCGAACTTTCTTCAAGAAACAGCTATGCGAGTTCAGAAGTGCATTGATGTTAATGGACAGCATTTAGAACAATTGTTGTAATGTTTTGTGTTCATTTTTTTTATTTCAAAGCCACCTTAGTAACTTCTTAGCATTAAATTAGAACAAAGTAATTGTATTATCTTATTTTCTTTCAGCTGGAATTTTGATTGTATTCATCGCACATTTTATTAGCAGGTATGAATAAATTCCTTATTGATAGTACTAATAAATGGTATCATGGTACCAATATGGTTCCATTTGAAAAAATTGAGTTTTACCCCAAAATCGATTACGATGAACTTTATTTGCTCATAAAAAACGCAATTTAGTATTTTCGACGGAATTTCGATTTTTCTAGCGGGTGAATTGGAATACATCGAAACCATCATGGCACACTTAAATGGAAAACAAAAAATTTAATTATAAAAAATATTGACGTTTGAAATGTCACTTTCGTGGTATCATTGGATTCAGAAAATTATGCAGATTTCAGAAATGTTATAATATACAGGATTTTCCATTCAAAAATCGAAAGTTGGTATCACTTCCGGCGAAACCGGAAGTGGAAAAAAATCATTTGTAAGTCAAAAAGTGCCCCTTATTATGTACATGGGATATCTCAAATTTCAATCAAATATCTTCAAAACTAAAGGAGAGACGGAGGGTGTACCATGATCCTGTATATATATACATATATATATATATATATATATATATATATATATATATATATATATATATATATATATATATATATATATATACAGGATGAATCATAATAAGACCGACAAACTACAGATTCCTCATCTCGAGGTAGAAAGTTGGCATCAAGGTATGTCCTGAAATGCATCCCCTCTGAGTACAGGGTGTCGAAAGTACGAAAAAAATTAAGATTTGATTTGTTTTCTTTAAAATTTCTGAAGGAAAAAACTTCAAACTTGGTACACTAATCAAAATTTTTCAACGTGCTTATTTGAAGTTATTATTTTTTATTTTCGTGAACCAGTGGCGTAGTTACGATGGTATAGGGTCATGTGTTCCTTCATATTTTCTTGGGCCAAGTGAATGGACAAATGAGCGTTTGACATAATTTCGGCTCATCGATACTCAACCTGAAAGTCATCATTTCATGTGCCTGAAGGTAAAGGTTTCTGAGATAATTGAGAAAAACTGAAGATATGTCCTTAGTAGAGACATAATTTCCTAAGTGCCATAATCGCATAATGCTGATTTCTTACAAAATATCGGAGTTTGTGTCAACCTCCTGGACCTTTTTAAATTTTGGGATAATCGTAGTACGAGTGAGTCAGAATGGGACTGATATCCCCATTTTTTCATTCATCATATTATTTGATCGAATCGATGTCGCGGATTCACTGATATGTAACCATACTTTCTTGCATATGATTGTCATGACAGATCAACTGACAAACAAACCCAACCTCAAATTCATAATACTCCACTCAGATAAGATTCAAGGTCTGAAATAATTTTTGCGAAAAACTGAAGATAAGTACTCTTGATTTGTTGAAGTTTATGTTGGAGTGTCATTATCACAACCATTTATAATTGAATTATCTGGGGGAATATTATCCAATCAACATGTTTTTGATGAAGAAACATAATTATGGTGTATTAATATCTACCTAAATGATAGAAACAAACGAGGCAATGAAGCAAATTTAAATGGTCCACCATTTTGTTCAATACACAATTGGCATCTCCGTATCATCGACTGTCGCACGCTTTGGAATTTTCCTGGAGTATCCTGTATTAACGTACATGCTGCTAAAATTCTTGCCATTCAATCTTCCACAGATTCTGCAGGTGTTTCATACACTAGGGACTTACGGTATCCCCACAAGAAAAGTCTGGTGAAGTTAAATATGGAAAACGCACAGGCCAATGTATGGGACCACGTCTACCTATCCACCGATCATGGAATTGACGAACGATTCTTTCCATGTCCGTGAAGCATAAAAATACACTCATCAGAATACAAAACATGTTCCAATTGGATAACATTGTTATCTAACATTTCCATCATTTGTTCACAAAAATACATTCTTCGTTCAAAATCATGAGCTCCTGAGTTGGTATTATTTTATAGGGATGCATTTTATTTTCTTTTAATTTTCGACGAATCGAATAATGGCCAATATCCAATGTTGCGGCTGTTGTCGACTCGAAGTATGTGGGTTTTCCTCAAACTCAAGCAGTACATCCAATTTGGTATCAATATTTATTGCTTTGGAAGGTGCTTTTTTCATCTGCTTCACATGTCCAAATTCACGAAAGTGCTTTTCTATTTCATTTATTCCCTTGTCCCTTGGGATATAGGCGGCAAATCCGCAAATTTTTCGTGGAATAGGCGAGCAACTTCGATCTGTGTTCGAGTGTTGTCTCCATAAACAATCACCTGCAGAACTGCTATTTTGTGCATTTCTGTTGAATGAACAATGTTTTGGAATTGCAGTTGACGGATTTCAAACGACAAGTATAATACTGACAACTACTGTCATGCGGGTATAATCCCACAACAATTGAAAAATAAAATAACATTGCCATGGTAACTTTTTCAATGGGCTACTGACAGTCATTATAATAACGAATTTCATGATGATAGATAATATCGAATCAAATCTATTGACATCTATCCGATAATAATTTTTTGACAATTGTTGGTTTTCATAAAATCAATTTCAAAACATGAAATAATCAGGACAGTACCCAAATTTGATACCACCTAATCTGATATTGTAGGAGTTAATTCCAATCCATAAATGGGACAGAGATTGGATAGAAGTGTTGATTCAAGGTTGTCCCGGACTTTTCACGCTGGAGGTTGTGGGTTTTTCGATATTTGTATTTTTAATGACGGCATGGAAGTGTATGATAGAAACTGTTATGAAAAGATAACAGATTTCTAATGATATGATTGAAATAGTCGTAGAAGAACTATAGTGTACAATATACTTTTTCTTACTTTCTCATTATCAAGAAACGGTATTAGCATTAGTTTTTAGCGTCTTGAAGCGAATAACGTCATTCAGATGTTTTTTTTTTATTTCTGCAAATAATTCGAAAAAAGTAACATTTTTGAATAGAAAATGAAGATACCTTGTGAATGATGTATCACATGCCCCTACTTCCCAATTAAAAATTTGGGGTTTGTAACTGTCACTTGAAGGGGGTTGAAAGTAGGGATGAAATTTTGTCATTGCAGAATGACATTTCAAAATCTGAAACGAATTCATTTCATTTGGCTGTTCCACACTGTATATATTACAGACAGAGCTGGAATCCCACTTCATTATATTTTTTGTTTTTCCCCAATCATATACGTTACCAGATATAATTTTATTAGTATATAAGATTAGTATGACATTTCGAAAAGTAAGCTTTAATCAGTTATCAATAGTCAAGTACCCTTTGGCATAACGAGTTACAGCCTATGAGTATTTCTCCTGATGGCATGTTGATTCCATCATTTCATATAAAATTTATATTTCAGGCAATGAGTGTTACACTGGGCATGATGATCATCACGGAAAGGGTGCCATTCTACAAAGAAGAACTTCGTACTAACTGTTTTCAGATTGATTTAGGAGGGGTGAGGGTGAAGAGAAAGATACTGAACGAATCTATAAAAATAAAAATATTTTGTGTATTTCTATTGATAATCTCTGTGGCGACACATCTGTCCTTTGTTCCATTCATCGGCGATGAAGACACATTCATATGCCAGTACAAAGTGGTGTATCATGTTTCTGGAAAATCCTTTGGTACTATCATCACAATTATTGCTCTAGCAGTTCAGGGTTGGATTTTACTCATTGTCATTTTTGGGCCAGCTCACATTATATTCCAGAATTCCAGATGAGATTTCAGTTTCTCCTACTGAACGATTATGTGAGAGACTTGGGGAGATCCGGAAATTTCCCTGTCATGCATGACAAAAAATACCAGGAGTTTGTTCACCATAAGTTGAAGCAATGTGTGAAACATCACATTAAAATTAAAAGGTGAGTGAAATATAATATATTTGATATTAAGGATCTGTGTTGTGCATTTGTGAGGTCAGAATGAGTATCAGAAATATCCAATGAGAACTGTATCTAGAAAATTATATCCCATGTCATTTTTCCTATTGCCCAAAATCTTATTTACAACTTATACGTTCGTTGTTTGAAAAGGGCAAATCTGAATGTTTTTTCCATGGTACAAAAATTACTTACTTTTTCAGCCTCCTATGAGGAGAAATCTACACACATGATTGAATCTGAAAAACTTTTCATTTGGGAAAATCTTATACATATATTCCGTGGGATGCGCTGAGTTGCACGTTCTGAAGAGGTTTATTCAGATGCTTTTCGACAACAGTTCATATTCATTTGACACAAACAACTCATGAATTGTTTTCTTTCTAGGATGAATATTTCATAAGTAGCTTATCTGTAACAAAATATCAACCATATGTCAGCAATAGTTTGTGGAAGCTGCCGATCGGACACGTTATCGGATTTTTAATGTTGTAGAAACTATTGATGAAGAAAAATATGGAATACCCCCAGTGACCCTGGAATTTTACAATATTCAAAAATATGTTACAAAACAAAACGAAAACATTCGAAAAAAAAATCAGATCCAAAAAACTCTCTTGTCTAGTAGAATCATATTCAATTCATTCCGTTACGAAAAATGATTTTTTGAAGAGAGAAATAGCGTTGTAATTCCAATAAAAAGTTTCAATAAAAAGTGAAACCGGCGAAAAAATATACTGAAAATCAAAAAATGAAATAAACCTTCCTAGTGTTAGTAATGGATTCTTGGGCGTGCTTCCAAAAAGTTTACATCGGAGCGGGATGACACAAATTACCAGGTGTGTGTTATACTATCATTGATCCTTTGATAATTTTCTGTTCACTGTTAAGATACAATTGATTGGATATACAATTGATTACTGAGCAGGGTTAAGTATTGAACAAACAAGATGAGCGATGATTCGGAGGGGAGGGGAAACCTTTTTCCAATAATATAAATATAGATAATTTCAAATTAGATGTGGCATCAGGATTAAATGAAATGGATACAGATACTAGGAATAGTAATAACAAAGAAAATAATGTGATGAATTCACAGGTTATCAATACGCAAAACAATGGAATACAGGTAGAATCATAGTCAAGGACATTGTCAAGCCGTCAAAAGAACCAATTAAAGAAACAAACAGTCATAAAAACAAAGAAACGCTTATTTACAAGTAAAGTTCCATAGGACCATATATCGTAGTAGTAGAATCAAATGAAGCCCCAGGAAATCATAAAGGTAGACTCAATCATTTTAGGATTGCATAAGAAGTATTTGATTCGAAATTACAGAACATGAAAAGAATTAAAAACAGAGGTAAAAATAAAATAGGAGTGGAATACACAACTAGGAAATCTGCTATTGAGTTTGTCGACGATCAGTTTCTCACAAAAAAGGATACTCAATTCATATTCCTTATTACAATATAACCAGTAAAGGATCATTTTAGGGTATTGAATATCAAAAGGATGAATAGAAGAGTTCAAACAGAAGAGGACTTCCAACATAAACCAATCTCGCCGGTTTTTTTGCCAAGCATGGTAGATATATACCACTTGGCATAAAAGGTGGTACCGTATATGCCACCTGTTTTTCCTAGTGGTTTTCTTGCTTGTTATATGGATACACTCAGAAACAATGTAGAGGGAATGAAATGCTTTAATTGTGCAGACACACATGAAATGGAGGAAGAATATAGTAACTGTATAACTATCAAATGCTTTTATTGTGGACTAGGGCATGAATCTGATGATAAAACATGTAAAGAATATGAAAGGAAAAAAATAATAAGGAAAAAGATGAGTTTGGATAACATTTCATTCGAAGAAGCAGCGCAATATTTTCCAAAAAGTAATTAAATCCCAACTCAACATATAGAAAATTTCCACGGTTGGGAAAAAACGAACAAGTAAATGTAGAAAATTTTTCAATAAATGAAAGGAGAGAAGTTTATCGGAATAGTTATGCTGAAAAAACTTAAACACATGCAACCAGGGTGACACCGAAAAATATAAATAACCAACGAGCGGGATATGATAGAGAAAAGAATTATGGATGCTTATTTCATAAAGATGGTAGGGTACCACAATCCAGTATTGGGGTTATGAATATTTTCAACATTGGAGTAGGGAATGATGAAGGTCATCTAACAAAACAAAAATGTCAGGAATAGACTCTGTAGGCCAAAATAAGGGCGCCAAGGCCAAATATGGAAATTATCAGTCAAACGGAAGAGAATCATCACAGGATACACAAAAATAATTATTGACTTTCACAGAAAACTTGATGAATTGCCAGAAGGCATTAAGCCGAACATTATAGACTTGGTCAATATATATATATATATATATATATATATATATATATATATATATATATATATATATATATACATATATATATATATATATAAATATATTAGCACTCCTAACGATTTTTATAAGAGTGATATTGAATAATAAATGGAACAAGGAGGTTAACGTATCATTCAGTGGAATATAAGAAGTGTGTACATCATGAAACATGAATGAAAAAAATCCATACCGTAATACTAAATGAAACATAGCTCAAGAGTGAATCAGGGATTGGCTTCAGATGATTTGATATTATCAGGCAAGGTAGGAAGGATATAAAATATTCTATAATCGAGAAGAATGAAACAGTAGGAAGTACAATATGTCGATTCATCATTGTCAAAATGGGAAATATTAATATGGTAAATATTTACAATCCACTTGAAAATGTCATCATTTGATTTGCTCAATTGAATGACATAAAGTTTAGGAGAGAAAATAATATTGATGGGTGATTTAAATGCACATCACTCAACATGGGGCAGTATGAGTAACATCCAGAATGAGACTAATGTAATATTAATGATGAATGACGCAGACCTAGTAATATTAAATGATGGAACACCAACCAGATTCCTTAACTGTAATCAGAATATTAATTCTAAAGATTTAACAATTGTATCAAGCACCATAGCGTCGAACTGTACGTAGGGTGTTCAAGGTGATTGTGGTGATAGTGATCATTATCCAACATGGTGTATAGCGAACAAGCAGAAAATAACAACCATAGAAAGTAATTTGAGATAACAAAATAGAATTTACAGAAAGGCGGATTGAGAAAAATGTCATGATATAATGAAGGATGAATTAGGAATATATATGGTACATAGTTATTGTATGTTTCGCGTAAGACTTTCTTTCTTGTACATCGCCTAATTACCTTTAAAAATTTATTTCTTATTTTGGATTGATGAGACAAGTTGCGCTCGTGAAATATTCATAATTGTCATCTTTGACATGTGAATTACAGAGTAATCTGAAAAAAAAACATGAATACAACGTGTCCTCAACATGCCCCGGCTTCGAAATATTTTGCTTCCAGTTATCTTCTTGGATTGGTAATGGACAAATCTTTGGAAATCCTCGACGAATGGTTCCACTTGATGTTCTTATGGAAGCTATTCAGAAAATTCCATCTCTTCCTGGATGGAAGTCAGCTATTCGTCCTAGCTTCCATCGCATAGGTGCAAGATTATTTTATTTAACCAGGACCATTGATCCCTGAGATATTTGGCCCTCAGACTTTCTACATTTTGTCCTCTGCTGGAGCTTGAATATATCCCCATCTGGTCCAGAAATTCTATATTATTTGTTCTATCATGTGATAACGGGAAAGACGTCCTAAGGGTAGTAGCGTCAAATTTGGTTCAGGTTTCGAAGTCAAGGGTCTTCCAACCAGAAAGTGGGCGGGAGTGAGAGAATTTAGGTCATTAGGATCGGTAGAAAGTTGAGAAAGGGGACGGGAGATTAGTTTCGCCTCAATCTTAGTACACATATCTTCGAAAGTAAAAATAATATTACCTAAAACCCGTTTCGAATGATTTGGTATGCCTCCAAAGTGATGCGATCGTGCTGGAATAAATCTCTATTCCATATTTTCGTTCGTACACGATTCAAGAATTTGAGTTTGATGGTCTTGAAAGAATTTTCCCAATTCTTTCAAATCAGTATTTGCTCCCACAAAATTGGTTATATTATCTGAATACGTGCTTGAAGGCCTATCACGTCGACTAATGAATCTTTTCAAAGCTGAAATAAATGAATCCAAAGTTGAATCAGACATAAACTCAAGGTGTATGGCCCTGACTGAGAAACAAATGAATGAAGGTATATAACATTTAGTGATTCTACAACTCCTACCTCTCCTATCTTTCACGGGGAAAGTTCCTGCGTAATCTACGCCACCCATTTTGAAGGGAAAATCCGCTTCAAAACGAGTCAGAATACCCATTATCGGTGTGATGAAATAATGGGGTGCTCCTTGTTATATGATAAATCCGAATTTTGTAATCTTCCGCCTAGCATGATATGGTAGTGGTCCAAGGAAGGATTCAAATTGAAAATATTACCTTTGGAACTCATATTTCCACTTATTCTGGGTGTATCCGAATGGCTCAGTCAACTTGAGTCGAATTAGCATAGGGTAGAATAAAATATAGGTTCTGGAAATTTACCAGAACTCAAAACGACAATCAGGGCATTCGCTACCGTGGTTGTAGGACCGGTAATGGACATAAACCGTTTCTCATCTCTAACCAAACTTAAAAGAACAGCAGCTTCAGTTTTCAGATTCGAAAATAAGTTGTTACAATAAAAAAATTGTGAAAAGGACATTCTGACAGTAGATGAACTTCAAAATGCTTTTAATTATCTTTTGAAAATATCTCAACAAGATTCGTTCCCGGAAGAACTAAATGCACTCAGGAAAGGTGGAAATATAAGTTCTAGAAGTAAGAAAATCAATTTGCATAATCGATGCTTGGAAGATTAAATAATGGGGTGCTCCTTGTTATATGAAAATTCAGAATTCTGTGATCTTTCACCTACTCGCATGATATCGTAGTTGTCTAGGGAAGGATTCAAATTGAAAAACTTATATTTCCACCTTTTCTGAGTGCATTCAGTTCTTCCGGGAACGAATCTTTTTGAGACATTTTCAAAAGATGATTGGAAGCATTCCGAAGTTAATCTACGGTCAAAATGCCCTTTTCAAAATCTTATTTTTGTAACAACTTATCTTTGAATCTAAAAACCAAAGCTGCTGTTCTTTTGACTTGAGTAAAAGATGACAAGCGATATATATCAATAACAGGTTCTACAACCACGGTAGCCAATGCCCTGATTGTCATTCTGAGTTCTGGTAGATTTCCAGAACCTATATTTTCTTCTACCCTAGGCCACTTCGACTCAGGTTGACTGAGCCATTTGGGACCGTACCACCACAGATGACATGTATAAAGTTCCTCAAAGTTAATTGCTCGTGATAAAATATCAGCAGGATTATCTTTGATTGGGCAAATCATGTTTCCGAAACGTGATTGGCTATGAATGTTTTCGATAGATTTGTAGATAATTTCATCCATCCCAATACGATTGTGGAGTCGGTCCACAAATTTGAACTACCTTATTTGAATCTTAGGGATTCTCGGATTTCCTCTACCAACTTCGCCAGAAGTAAAGCTCCGCATAGTTCAAATTTTGAAATAATTATTGTTTTGAGAGGAGCTACCTTGGTCTTAGAACATAAAATATTGACTTTCATAGTGTCATCATCAATACTACGCAAATATACGCAAGCACCATACGCTCGATTTGACGAATCTGAAGAGCCGTGCAGTTGTACGTTTCGGGGATTGCTTATTGACACATAACGTGGAATTTCGAAGAGATTCAATTCAAGTGAGTCCCTTTCGAACTTGAGCCAAAATGAGTGCAAGTTTGAAGGCATGCTAAGCTAAGTTATCCTGCCATAAACTCCGGAGAAGAATTTCTGCAGTAAACACACATGGACTCAAAAGACCTAACGGATAAAAAATTCGACTAATACTTGAGAGTATGATTTTTTCAGTAACTCGTTTATCTGTATAACTATCGATAGTATACTCCAACCGCCTAATTTTTCTAAAGAATCTTTGAATGGAAACAATAAAACGCCCTGTCTTATCATGTTTTGTATTATGCACAAAGTGCTGTTCACAGAACTTTTTTTTACCTATCTAGGAGATGGACCAGTTCCAAAAATTTTGCTATTTGTTACTGAATATCCATATTTTTCGAGAAATTCCAATGAACGAGTCTTGTATAATTTATTACCATTGTTCCACCCCAAAGTAGTTTTTTGTAGTATTGGTTTATTGAAACCTAATCGAATTTGATCTATAGAAATTAATTCCCAGGAGAGATTGGCTACAATCAATATGTCTATAAGACTCGGTTTCTCATACCGATTTGCATATTTGGAAGTTTTTCTGTAATCTCTTCAATAACATAACTTGTTAGACTCGTCCTATATGCATTGTGCTGTGTCTCAATATGTATGTCGCATTTCGAATTGATTCAAGAGGAATATTATTCAAACCAGCGACAGCAGTTGTCTTCAATCTCAACCGACGGCACAAATCAGCAGTAATAAAACTAGACTGTGAACCAGAGTCTAAAATTGCTCGTACTGAATGAGGCTTGTTATTTTCATCAAAAGTTTGGACCAGAGTTGTGGCTAAGATAATATGTTCTGAAGAATGAGCATAGGTCGTGAGAGATATGTTTGGGGGTTCGGAAACTTTCGCATTCTTCCGATTTCGGTCTATGCAGTAGAGTTTTATGTCGCCCGATACATTTTCTGCAATTGTTAAGTCTACACACTGTATTACAATGACAACAAAGATTCAATCGTTCAGCATGTTTCATTCGGTCATCTACAGATTGATTCAAAAATGCTGAACAGTTCCTAATGAAATGATCGTTCTTGTTGCAGTAAACACAAAACCTATAACCCGCATTAATCGATGAAGTTGTACCCTCAGATTTATTGTTAGAAATCAATGATTTCATATTTGATGATTCGAGATTATCTCTTCGTTTCGAACTCTGAGTATCCTTTTGTTTAATCTCTAATGTTTCCATGAGGTCGGCCTTGGATTTCAGAAAGGTGTTCAAGTGTTCCATGGTGGGAACATCCTTATCAATTTTGTACTCTTTCCATTCCCTTGCCGTAGTTTCATCCAATTTGGAAGTTATTATATAAATAATTACTGAATCAATTTTATTTCGTATTCTTTCAGAAGATTCTTCTTCTATAACTTCCAAATCAAGAAGGGCCCTTACGTGATTATGAACGAGAAGTCGCACATTATTGTATCTTTCGCATAATACATCCCACTACAAATCCTAATTATATGCTGAGAACTCTAGAGATGCAATCACTTGTGCCGCACCACCTATCAGTGGAGCTTTCAAATAATGGAACTTTTGAATTTTATTCGAAGTACCATTAATATAAATTAAGGAATTGAATGTTTCCCGGAATTCTAACCAAGATTCATAGTCGCCACTGAATTCCGGTATTTTTACTGGCGAGAGCTTGATATTAACCAAATCTTCCGGTTCCGTAACTCACTTCTAAACAGAGATTCATAGTCGCCACTGAATTTGGGTATCTGTACTGGCGGGAGCTTCACATTAACCAAATCATCCAGTTCCATAACTTTACATATGGTGAAGCCTTGTGAAATATTCTTTGGTGGAGAAAACTCAGCAATAATCTTTAAGCTAATGATATTTGCTGGTAGAATGACGAATTAAATGATTCACGTTCGCTGTACTGCTGGTCTAGATCTTCATCAGGTATAATAACTTCTATTTCAGTCTGAATTTCATAAAACTCATGAATCAACTGTTCGCAGTGGAATGTTTCGCGTTTCTAACTGAATCAGATCCACATCAACTATGTATCAATTGAATAAAAAATTACCAGAATGTCAGATAGCTAACATAATTCTGGAGAATATCACTACATTCAATAAAAATCCGGAATTTAAGTTCCCGGGGGTGAAAAAAATTTAAAAAAAAATTTACTGAGGAAAATTTTTGTATTTAAAGAGAAAAAAAAATTTGGCCGGGATAATAAAAAAGTTGGTATTTGCCAAAAATAGGAAGTTTATTGAATCATTCAACAAAATATTGAGGGAAAAAGGTTTTTCTGCAAGGAAGGAATATGTAAAATGGCTTAAAACCCAAAGAACGGTAATATGAAAAAAAGACCATTGATTTTATCGGTTGGGACAAATTTTTCGAAAAAATATTAAAATTCAGAATAGAATGGATTTAAATATCAAATCATCAAACATTTCAGTTAAAAATTCTTTCAATTGGAACAAACGTTGTTGTAGGAAAAAAAAGGGGGGCGTAGATAATTAATATCTATAAGTTATACGAATACATGAACAATATGGTATAGGAAAAAAAGGGGCCATTTTGATTATTAGAATGATGAATAATCAAGTTAATTGAGATAAGGAAGGGAAATTACAAGGGCCAAAAATAACCAATAATGTATTCCTCAGGGCTCGCCTCTGAATCTGATATCATTTAATATACACATGGCATCTTTATTTGACATAATCTCAACACACTGCAACAAATAAAAGAGAGAAACAAAATTACGATACGCTTGGATGAGCGGATGAGAGATCATGATTTCAATTTTTCGATACACAAATGCGAGGGAATTTGGTTCAGAACAAAAATAAAAAACACTAGGGATCCAAAAATTGGAATAGAACAAACACAACATTAGTTTGGAATTAGAAACATAATATTAGGAGATATTGATTAGTTATCATCGAAGGGGAAAAGGGCAAATAAAAAGGAAAAAAAAAAGGGGAATACATGTATTGAAAAATCTACCCGGTATGGTGGGGGGCAATCAAAGGAATTTGATGACACTCAATGGGTTGGGAAATCACATTGTGATTCAATAATTCAAAACCCGTGCTGAAAAAGTTTTAAATACTACAATATAAGGCGAAAAAATTCCGGACAATAAATTTCTTCTATTGATGCATTATTAGCAGAATGGGGTGAAATTCCATTGGAATATAAAAAGAAATGGTTGGCGATTGAATTTATAACTGAGAAACTGTATATTGAACCTCCAATTATCTAAATCATTCAAACTCTCACGTGTATTATCGATCAAAACAGGGGATACTGAAGAAACAAAAATGAAAGATACCTTGTAGATGCTTATCATGAAAATATGATATACAAAAAAAAATATTGAGGAGGTTGAGGCCATTCCATGAGTGCATTTTGACTATGAAGTATATATGCATCGGATCAAAATGGTTAACTTAAAAATTGATGAAAATGAGCCTATGATTCAACATAAATTTTGTGAGGTTATTGAATCATACAAACGAAATCATTACATCATATATATATATATATATATACAGACGGTTCAGTAAGAGGAGTGGGGAAAAAAAATTCATTTACCCCAAAATTAATATTCATTTTCTCAAAACTTCATGTCCTAACTTGCATATACAAACATAAAATTTAAAAATCCACAGAGGGATGATTACTTGTATGAAAAGGATCAGATAAAAACGTATTTCAACAGATTCTACGATACTTTAAAAAAAAATAAAACATGATTTTTTTTGCAAAGTGATTCTTTTTTCTATCAATAGGGAATTTCATACAAGTCAGCATTATTGAATTTGGTAGATCAGGGAAGGAAGGGGGAAAGGTTTGACAAAAGGCTGAGCTGGGTAGAGTCCCAATGTTCTATGGTATAACTATATAAAAAAAAACATTTTTTAATTTTTTTTTTTTTATTTCAAATGAATTAAACAACAAGGGGGGAAGATATACAAAGAGAATGGGGTATTTAAAATTACAGGAATACCCAAAAAAAAAACCCATGGTTTTGGGAAAATTATACATGTAGGGTAAATATAACACAATTAGGGAAAATTCATTGTTCTACAGGGAGAGAGAAATGGGAAGACAATCCCCTTTTGGGTGTGGAATCGTATTTTTTAAATAATATTCTTGGGTATTATAAATTTTCACAGAACAAGGATATTCATGGGGTTTGCTCCTTTTTTTTTATGATGATTTGGAAATAAAAAAAAGAAAAAAATAATAATTTGATAGTCGCAATTGAAATTCAAACAAAATCACCATATTGGGGAAAAAGGGGTTTTAATGTGAATG
>JAFIRS010008464.1:0-16844 GCA_018342105.1 Gonioctena quinquepunctata
GTTTACAATTGTACCTGAATATGGGATCCCACTTCTACCCTTGAAAGGATGTAAGAACGTTGAACGGTCCCTAAATAGGTAATTCGAACACGTTCAACACTCTCTAACACGTATAATTGTCAACAAAATATTGGGTATTGCTTATACAGTACAAGTAACGATGTTTACTCTTAGTACTTGAACTGCATTACATTTAACATTAGTTCAGATGTAAGGCCAATTGCTTTTGTAACTGAAACCAGTTCGTGGAAATTAAAACACAAAATGATAATCCTCTGCAAGGTACTTTGTCCTGATAGAATGCCGGAAACACATAGAAAGTATCTCTGTCCTCTGTTCATAAGGCTGATTGTTCAATTCACAACACCATCCAGGCGTTCCCAAACTCGCAGTTTAAGTCGCTATTTGCTTCTCATCACCGGCTAACACCGTCCCATGGAACTTGGTTGATACTTTTACGATTCACTTATAGACGATCAAATAGAAAACTTCTCAAATATTTATCGAATGAAATCCTCACGTCCCTGAATTAGAGATTGAAATATCGTGAAATAACAGAACACTTATCTCTTTGCTGCAATTGCAAATGTATAAAATTTACACGTACTATTTTTGCAATCGACTACACAGCAATAGCGAGGGCTCATTGTTATTATATGTATGTTGTTATACTACCCAACCGTGACCGTTGCCACTACGATATAATAATGTTTATTCATCTGGAGTATAGTACAATATTTTCAAGTGATTTGTGAATAAACGGGGAGACCTCAGAAACTGAAAGTTTTCAGCTTGTGCTTGTGATTACCAGGATCATTACCTACTTCTGCCACCATGTGCGCTGTCATAGTTTCATATATCCCCTCCAGCGTAATGCACACAGCGAATAATATGCTTATAGCTTATTTGAATATTCAGTCCTTGTTTGCTAATTATGTGAAAGAAAGTCAATTTGTTTTCTATCTTTGTATAAAAAGCACACTGCTTTCAGAAAGTAGATTTGTCAAATATCTAGTATCCTAGGTTCTATATATGAGTAATCTGATGGGAATAATATTTTATGTACGATTTTTTGCAGGCAAGCCTATACGATTGGTTTTGTAATTGAATTATCTTACCTATGATATCAATTTCGATTGGTTAACAGATCGGTGTAGTTACCTATATTGACTTACCTGTTCACATCTGCTTGCCAGGTAGCCATGCACAGAAATAAGTAGGCAAGCCTACCTAGGCATATTCTGTGTGTTAAAAACTATCAGTTGAGGTGAAACTCATTCGGTTATCAAAAGAGTGAAGGTGGTGAATGAAAATTGATTAAAATTATTTCAATTAAAAATAGCTATGAACACTTTTCGATAGGCAAGTTATCATTGTTTATAAATTATATTCGATAAAAAATATGTCTCATCGAGTTATCAGATCGATGAAGGTCGACCTCCCACGGTCTTCCCTACTATATGTAACAATAAATGGTTCAAGTAGATAATCCTACAATTTAACAGTTAATGGTTGAAGTAAGATGGGTAAGTAAGTATTTTGGAAGTAATTGGAAATTGAGTAGGTAGAACTTCAGATTTCAGCCACAAAAAAATTAAAAATAAAAACTTTTTAACAAAAGAGTTAACCGACGAAAAAGGTGGGCTAAAAAGCAAAAAATAAAATAAACCTTCATTGTCATAAAATAACGAATATCATCAAATTACTTCAAAATGATACCGCGCTTCTCGATGCCATCATTTTACGCATTACCTAATTCATTTGCTTTTTATTTGGCGCCGAATCAAAATTAGTTACTTACATTAGTTCAGGAACTAATTTATCAACACTATGAAGATTTATTTTATTTTTTGCTTTTCAGTTCCCCTTTCTCATCGGTTTAATTTTTTGTTAGGAAGTTTTTTTATAGGTATACAATCGCGATGAGTCCATAAAGCCGGGCTCAAACGACTCGTGTACTTGGCGAATAATCGTTACTTGCGTATACTTGCCATGTCGTGTGAGTGCGTTACTTGTACAATTATTTGTCACTCGTTGGTTTTCCATTTGTGGTCGGTTAAAATAGCCCGAGTCAAAGGGATCACGATTATTCGTACACTTGCCAAGTACATACTTGTCTATACTTGTTGGCGCTCAAATTGGCTTTTACTGCGACTATTCATTAGTTTTCAAAGACCTAGCAGAAGCGTACTGACGTTTTGTTTGTGTTCGCGTACTTGTGAATTGTACACGTCGTGTGAGCGCCCTGCTTGCCATCGCAATTCGCAAAGCTCGTATACTTGCCAAGTACTCAAATAATTGTGTATTTGCAAGTACATGAGTCGTTTGAGCCCGGCTTGAGAGTTAAATAGAGCATTTTGAGATGGTGCCAAGGTGATATTTCAGCGAGATATTTAAAGCGACCTAAAAAGGTTCCGATCATATTATTACCATAATAATAAATTGCTATTCTATTCTTCGTACTTTTATTTTCTATGACTTCAAAAACATTTATATTTTTCCCAACTTTTTAAGTCTGTCGATTTCTTTTATAAGAATCTTCTTGATTTAATATTTGTGTAACTCATCTCAACGGATATGTCCTAATAAGGAAAATCGCATGCAGCCCTAGAAAGCTACCAAACGTGATACTAAAAGCTCTGATCGCCTGATTCATGCACGAAGAATGTTCTTAATAAATTCGTCAACACGTCGGCATCCAATGTTCGCAAAATATGACTCATAGCCCACGATCTAGATTCCCTTTGTTGCCACGAACTACTTACGAGCTGGTCATTTTTCTTTTCTTTTCCTCGAAACTATTCCGCATTACGTTATCTAAGTAAGCGAACAAAACGGGAACAACACAAACACCCTTTATTCGTGTATTAGCACCCTGGCACTCTGTTATCATCCATCATTCCCATTTGCCGTTTTCCTACTGTAACAAATACATCTAATAAAATGGTAGAATTTGCATTTTAATAGTGTAAAATAACAAATAACAATGGGTAGGTAGTTGATATTTTTGTTAGTTTTATACAGGTTCGTGTTAACGATGTACAATGGCGTAGTGAAGGACGTAACTAAATATTTCTGGAACAAAAACCTTCAACCTAACGGTTTTCAGGTATGAGTATTGGAAAGAACTACGAAGGGTATTTGGTGATATTTCGCAAATATGGAATTATTATGCTATGCATTTTCATAAAATTATAAAGAAAATCATGGAAATTATATGACAAGAAACAGTGCAGGGATGCCATTCAATAACCTACTAGTACAGGAGGTAGCGTTGCACTTTTCCAAGGAATTTCATACCGAATGAATTTCATTTTAAATAATGAAGAATATCACCAACTTTTGATTTTTACCTTACAATACACTCTATTAAAAATGAAAAAATACCGTGAAAAGATTTTTTTGATACGTCTTATAGTTTCCGAGATATTTAATTGTTTAGCAGGCGTGCAACGACGCGGACTCACCGGCAGCTGTGACGTCACTTTACAACGGTCAGTCAGTGCGTGCTCTGCTTCCGAGCTGTCTGTATAAAGTTTGCGTCGAAAATTATTAAAAATGTCGAATCCAGAAACTAGAAAATCGTGTGTTATGCCAAAGTGTTTGAATAAAACTACTAAGTTGTTTTTTATTGTTGCTTTCGAACCTAAAAGTCGAAAGAAATGGATGCAAATCATGATGTTCTGGGATGATTCGGCATTTCACTGTACAAATATCTCTTTTAACTTTTGCATATCTAATAGCATCGTCGCCGAAGCTGTTTCTAGCCGATCTAAAATAAAATAAACGCAAGTTGATCTAATATATAAAAAATTAAATACATAAAAATCCACGATCACATTAAAGAGGAAATTAATATGAGAGGTTTTTCATCTCAGCTTAATAATATTTGATAGATGTAGTCGCGTGCATCCTAATGATAACCTAGTTATGAAAAAAATATTTCATGGAATCAAATTTTAAAAAGTTCTGTACCTCTGGTACATAATGTTCAGGTAAGGTTTAATATGTTAATTTTTTGTTACACTATATAAAAAAAAATACAAAATGTAAGTCATGATCCAAACTATGTAGGTACAATAACACAGTATTGTTTTTAAGTCCCACCATGTTACAAATACCTACCCATTCTTCCTTCTCGGTAATGTCAAGTAAGATATTCATAGTATCAATATGACGTATGACGTTCATTTATAAAACACTCGTAATGAGAAATATGTACTTATAGGGATCAAAAGATTTATGATAAAATGTAAAATGTTATTGTAATACTTACTTTTGCATTTTTACTCTTCGCATCTCGGCGGCCAAGAAATCGGAGTTATTTGAAAAATATTGGGCAACCATTAATCCGTTTATTTCAGGCAAGTTATCAGATTGTCCTTTTTCGAAACCGTCATCCATATCTAATATTATACTCATAACACTATTGTAACACTGATTCACATGAAAACTCAAGTTAAAAACGTTATTGTGGTCGAACATCCGATAGCAAAGCAATGATTGAGTGTACGGTGAGAACGTTGCGTTGTAAAATGACGTCACGCAGGCATGGCGCGCTCGTTCGATATATTTGAATAGAACGGAAACTAAAATTGTCGTAACTTCAACACTACTCGCTTGATTGAAATGAAACAAAAACAGGTGTATTTCTAAACATTTAGGCTACACGATCATGAAGTTTCAAGTCATTCAACAGACCCAGTGATATTCTTCATTGATTGATATACAATAATCAATAAAATGAGCGTCAGTCGCACCACCCGCAGTGGAGCTAAAAGTTACAGCATGTGAAAGTTGTTGAAATAAAAATATGCTACATATATTTCCATACCGTGGCAAAATTCCTGAGATGGTTTTTGAGATCATTTTTTACTTGATTTTTTTAAAGCGATAGGTCTAACAATGAGGTACATTCTTAAAATATTTCTATTAACATACAGGATGTCCCAAGTTCTGTTTTTTAAACGGCAATCCACCATTTCTGTTACATTTTTGGTTACGCCACTAAATTGTCGCCATAACGCACCTGGGTTTCTTAGACTTATCTGCAATAGTTTTTGATTTACAGGGTGTTACCAAATAAGTGCCAACATTTTCAGGGGGTGATTCCTTTTCGAAAATTGAAGGAGGTCTTTCATGTAAACAAAAGCTCTTAGGCCTTTCTTCGAAAAGTTACACGCTTCCAAAAATAAGAATAAAAATTATTGTTTTTTCTTGAATTTGCTGAAGAGTTGAAGAAATGACATTTCGTGAGAATGTTTTACCAATAAAAAGGCTACCTATGATAATTTTTTTGATTTTGTTGTGATCTTTCAAAGGGGTGAAACATGCAACCCCTATTCCATTTTTTACCAGAACTTTTTAACGAAACAGAATTTCTCAATTTGAAGATATGTGTTGAAAAGAACAATTCATTGCAAAACTCTTTTATCTCCTGTGTTGTGTTCGTAAAAGCAATAGTTTACCAATAAAAAATAAAATACAAGATTGTGCATGAACGGATCTTCTGTAATTGGAATCGAAATGATCAAGTAGTCACGTTTTGTTTGCACAATTTGTGACTTCAATCGTAGTATTTAAAAATTATTCCGCTTGTTAAAACTTTCGATGTAGGCATGTACCAGTACCATGTTTTTAACCGACGAAACCAAAAACGAGGAGGTTCTCTAGTCGACGATTATATATTTTTTTTTTATGTATGATTACGCATAACTTTTTACTGAGACGACCGATTCCGATAATTCTTCAGTGGATAGGGTGTACGTCGAAGTTGGTCCCATTTGAATTTTGAAAATGAAATCCACCCCTTAGAGTAGCAAAATGAAGGGTAAATCCTGCCTGTCGTAAGAGGCGACTAAAAGGATAACCGTAGGTGGAAGATGGTCTCATCGCCCGGTGAAATACCACCATATCGACTTTGTGTGCTGTGAAATGGATTCCATGTTTCAGTGTTCGATCGATACTTTCCGGTCTCCCTCTTTCCTTTTCCCCGATTCCTCCTTTATTTTCAGCTGATAGTAATAATGATGGAGTCTCCTAGAGTAAAACACTCCGGAAGTAAAATACCTCTCCATTCGGATTTCCGGGCGAGAGGTACTCGAGGGGACTCAACATTAAAGATTAATTTTTGCAACATCCGTGGACTCAACAAGAACATCAATGACGTCCACCATCACCTACAGACGAAAAAACCGGATATTCTGGCTCTAACAGAAACACAAGTAAACTCGTCCACCAACAAGGTCCATATGCTTTGTCCTGGTTACGAACTCCATTCTCGATTCAGGTTCAAGGTGGAGTCTGCCTTTACGCTAAGGCTAACCTTTCATGCCAGCGTGAAGAGTTTGGAACCGAAAGACTTTGATGTGATGTGGTTTAAGCTATCTGATACCAAAGTGACTAAGTTCCTCTGCTGCCTTTACCTATCACCTAATGAACCTTCATATAACAACCTCTTTGAGTTTTTATCACTCAAACTGGACTACATTCAGGAGAACCATCCAACAGCTGAAACCATAATCATGGGGGACTTTAATGTACATAATGCTGCCTGGCTCAAATTCTCTAACAAATGATGCAGGTCGTCAAGCTGAGGCCTTCGCCATCACTCATGGTCTAGAACAACTGGTCGAACTACCAACCCGCATCCCTGATGTCAACAACCAGTCTGCCAATACACTAGATCTTTTCCTCACCACCAATCCTGACCCGTATAGAATAGAAGTTTGTGCCCCACTTGGAAACTCTGATCACACCCTCATCTCCACAATATGCTCTTTCCATTTACCATCGAGCAGCACAATACCACCCCGTCTCATGTGGCATTACAATTCGGCCGACTGGGAAGGTCTTCGTATGTTTTTTTCAGCGTTTCCATGGAAGAGAGTTTGTTTCCAGCACGATGTGCTGAGACAATTTCTGAAATCATCATGTTGGGGATGCAAACTTACATACCAAATACCGAAAGAAGAACATCATCCGATAAGACCTGGTTTAACAGAAACTGCTCTAGATCTGTGGCTTCCAAACAGGCAGCATACCATCGATGGCAAAAAAATCCGGGACCTGAGACCAGAGCAGCATATGTTGAGGCTAGAGGCATATGCAAAGAGACAATAGAATGTTCAAAAGATGCTCATAATGCCAAAATAAGATCAAAACTTGTTGAATGTCCCAACGGATCCCGTTCATTTTGGTCTTTCGCCAAAGCTGTGGGAAGAAACTTCACTTCCAGCTCTTTTCCTCCCCTAACCAAAGAAGATGGAACACTAGCAACGACTGCCCAGGAAAAAGCCAATATCTTTGCGCACCTATTTGCTGGAAATTCCACTCTGGATTCTTCGGGAAAACAACCCCCGAACATTACACCTATTGACAGTCACATGCTCGAGATCACCTTTCGCCAACGTACTATCAGAAAGATTTTGCTGGGTCTCAACACCAACAAAGCCTGTGGATCTGACGGAATCCCGCCGATTGTTCTCAAGAAATGTGCCCCCGAACTAACACCTGTTCTTTGCAAGTTGTTCAACCACTCTTACAATTTGGGAGTATTTCCGTCCAATTGGAAAATTGCAAGAGTACAGCCAGTCCCTAAAAAAGGAAAAAAGGCCCTACCTAGCAACTACAGACCTATCGCACTGCTATCTATTATTTCAAAGGTCATGGAAAAAGCCATCAACATCGAGCTCATGAAATATCTGGAAGACTCAGGAATTATCAATGATAGGCAATATGGCTTCCGCCATCAGAGATCAACTGGTGACCTGCTCGCATACGTCTCACATATATGGCAGCTATCTATTGAAAAGTATGGAGAAACTTTAGCTGTGGCATTAGATATCTCCAAGGCGTTCGATCGAGTTTGGCACCAGGGACTCCTCGCCAAGCTTCCATCTTATGGCTTGCCCCCTCAGCTGTGTTCTCTGCTTGCTAGTTTTCTCTCAAAAAAAAAAAAAAAACTCACCCTCTGAATTCTGGTCCGTTAACCGATTCTGTCAGGCATAACTTTGTACTGGGTTCTTCGATTTGGATGATTCTTTTTTTTTAATAGATAGGGTATACCTCATATTTGCATTTCGAATGAAATTATCCACCCTTACGGGTGGAAAAATAGGGGATAATTGATTTTTCACTTGTGAACATTGGCACACACATATGTAGTTGACAATGACAGATCGCTACTGTCATTATTCCACATCCGTCACAATAATTATATTCTATGAGAGGATGGAATGATATACGAAGTAATGAAATAAACTAACCAGAACAACAAAAATAATTTACTTTACAACAAATAGTAAAAATAGATAATCATATTATTTAACTGGTAATAATTGAAGTAAGGTGGGTAAGTAAGTATTTTGGAAGTAATCAAAAAACAAGTAGGTAGTAATTAGTAGATTTCAGCCACAAAAAATTGAAAAATAAAAACTTTTCAACAAAAAATTAAACCGACGAAATACGGAACTGAAAAGTAAAAAATAAAGTAAACTTTCTTAGTCTCAATAACTAGGCTCCTAAACTGATGTAAGTAACCACTTTTGAGTCGGCGCCAAACAAACAATAAACGAAGATAATTAAATTACTTCAAAAAAATCATCAGAATGTCACCGCGTAACTCGATGCCATCATTTTACGCCTTACCTAATTCATTTGCTTGTTTGTTTAGCGCCGACTCAAAATTAGTTATTTACATTAGCTTCGGAGCCTAGTCATTGAGACTAAGAAGGTTTATTTTATTTTTTACTTTTCAGTTCCGTATTTCGTCGGTTTAATTTTTTGTTAGAAAGTTTTTTGTTTTAATAGTTTATCAAATTAAAAATACGAACAAAACAAAATTATCTGTATTACAACAAAGAAAAAGGCAACAAGATCAAACGGAACAGTGTTATAAAAACTGCTCGAAATGACCACCTCCAACCATTGGACAGGAATCAAGTCTTCGTCTCATAGACTGGCGCAAACGTTTTGGATTGTCTCGCAGGCTGTAATGATGCGATTCCTTAAATCATTCACACATTCAATGGGGGTCGTATGAACCAAGGACTTCAGGTGACCCCAGATGCAAAAGTCTAAGGGATTTAAGTCAGGAGATCTGAGAGGCCAAGGTTGGGGTTCTGCTCTGCCTATCCAACGATTTGGATGCACGTCGTCCAAGTACTGACGAGCAGTTATGCTGAAATGGACAGGCGCAACATCGTGCATAAACCACATTCGTGGTTGTATAGGTAGTGCAACATCTTCAGGTGAAATGGGAAGCTGCTCCTGGGAAAAATTTGTATAGGTTGCACCAGTTAGCCTTAACGGTAGAAAATACGGTCCAATAAGATTTTCGATAATAATTCCACCCACACGTTGAGTGGAAATTTATATAGCTACCGACCTTCTTGAATTGCATGTGGGTTATCTTCGGCCCATAGATTATTGTTATGGAAATTTGTTATCCCTTGCCTTGAGAAGTTGAATTCGTCAGTGAATATTACGTTTTCTAAAAATTGAGCATTTTGGGTAATCATTTGAAGACTCCATTGACAAAAGTCCACTCGATGGGGAAAATCTCGCGGCAAAAGAGCCTGGACTCGTTGAATATGATAAGGATACAGTTGGTGATACTTCAAAATTCTACAGAATAGTTTATTGCTAACATTAAGTGTGGTGGCAATTTGTCTTGTACTCAATTCCGGACGATCTTCAATCATATTGAGAACCTCTTCTTGCAGTGCCCCCGTTCTTATACTCGTGGACGACCACGATCACTTGTTCGTTTTTTGGAAGTCCCTCTTTCACAGAGACGTTGGTGAGGATGTGCAAAAATTGTGTGATGACGTATCTCGCGCTGAGGATACATCTCTGCATAGAGCCGTTTAGAATTTCCATTGGCTCGACCATACATAAAATGCATATCGGCCATTTCAGCGTTAGTGTAATTATTCATATTGAAGATTCAACAGACAAAATTGAACTACCCATAGAAATCAAAGCGACTTGACAGCCTACTAGTAGATTTTTTCGATTTTAAAATACTACGATTGACGTCACAAGTTGTGCAAACAAAACGAGACAGCCACCTACTAAATTTTTTCCATTTACAGAAGATCCGTTCATGCACAATGTTGTATTTTATTTTTATTAGGAAACTATTGCTTTCACGGACACAATACAAGGGTTTGAAAAGTTTGGCAATGAATTGTTCTTTTCAACACATATTTTTTAATTAAGAAATTCTGTTTCGTTGAAAAGTCCTGGTGAAAAATTGAAAAATCCAAAAAATATTCATAGGTAGCCTTTTTATTGATGGAATATGCCCACAGAATGCCATCTCTTCAACTCTTCACCAATTAAAAAAAAACTCATTTTTGGAAGCGTGTAACTTTTCAAGGAAAGACCTGAGAGCTTTTGTTTACATGAAAGACCCCCTTTAGTTTTCGACAAGAAATAATTTCCTAAAAACTCTCGCACTTATTTGGTAACACCCTGTATTTTAATTTACAATGAGCTAACCAATTTTTTCCACCCGATTCCTTAGGCTTAAGCGCTTCTTCTGAGATGCAGGTGAACTGGGAGTCGATATTGCATCGCCTAAAACGATTTTTCGAAAATAACAAATTTCAAATGGTAATAACTCGACTTTTTCTAACGCAACACCCTATATTTTATTGCATCATTGCATATTATTTTTAGGAGCTTTTTGCCGAAAAAGGAGTTTTATTGCCAAATAAGAAATGTTGATGATTTTTTTCGAAGAAAAAAGGAATCGAGTAGGCCGCTGTCCATACAATTCTGAAAATATTATGTTTCAACAAAATGGAATTAAATTGTATACATGAGTATATCACATAGGAAACAATTCTTGTAATCTTTTCAAGAACAGGAAAGGATGTAAACATTTTGCGAAAAGGCTACTCCTGAATGCTCAAATAGGTCACCCTCATGTTCCACACAAGCTGCTAATCGCCTAGTAAATGAACCCCTAATTCTAGCGAGCATTGCTCCATCAGTTGAACGGAAGGTTTCTTCCAGATCCCCTGCAGTTGTTGGACAATCTCTGAAAAACGTTTCCTTAACGTGCCCCCAGAGAATGAAATCTATGGAAGTAAGGTCGGGGAATCGCACGGGCCAAAGGATAATACCTCCTCTGCCTATCCAACGATTAGGATAGTATTGATTTGAAAATTTTATACCAGTCATCTTCAACCAATCAGATGCTTCATTTCGACATTGTTACTATGGTAACCAGCAAATTTTCTGAAAATTGTTCATCCACATTAGCATGCAGATGTAAAATGAATAAGTGGAAATTTCTTGGCACATGATAGCTATCATATAATTAGACAAAAATAATATTGAAATGATATGGACAATATTTTCTATTCACTTATTTCATAAGTTGGAAATATTACAACAATTTATTAAGGTGTACATTCTATAATATCATTGATTAATTTTAAATTCTTCAAAAATTCCACTTTCACCTCCTCTTTCCTAAGTGGTGAATAAAACACAGAACCGGTGTTTTTTTTAACAATATGCTTGTGTTTCATAAAATAAAAATAATTCTGAGACACCAGTTTATTTCTTTGAGTATTAGATTTGTGTCAAAAAGAAGGCACAATATCACGCAGAATGTTGCCAATCTCTTTAAATAAGTTTTCTTGCTCAGGATTCAATCCAGATTCTTCCACTAGGTATGATAGATATTCAACATTTTCATGGTACATTTTAATGTGCTGTGATTCTTTGCAAAAGGAACACAATTCATACGATTGAAAGTTCATTTTATTATCACTTTTTACTAACTTATGATTGTATACAATGTTATGAGGAACTTATAATGCCTGAATTCAAATCCATGGCTAACTAACAACATTCTATTTAGAATAATGAATAAACTATCACGATTTCCTGAATTATTTGAAAAACAAATTATTACCGCTAATATTATTTTTTTTAGAATTAAACCTTAAAGAATATGAAAAATATTCAAGTATATATGCATAGGTATAGTTATATATTTTTTGCTGTATAACACCTTTGTTTGTAGTCATTATTGACATTTCCCTGAAACCTAGTAAGAAAATTATATGAAATCAATTATTTTTATGTAATAATGTATCTGATATTATAAATTTTATTTCACTGGGGCACGGCAGAAATAAAAAAAATATCCCGCAATACGAACATCCACTTTCATTTTTATTCAATATTGACATTCCCTTGAAACCCAGTAAGAAAATTGTATGAAAGCAATCAACTTTATATAAAAATTATCAGATATTAATATATATTTTATTTTACTAGGGCACAAGAAAAATAAAAAAGTATCTCCTGCAATACAAACGTATCTACTTTCATTTTTAGTAAAAATTCAATTAATTTTACATAATAGTTTATCTGATATTATATATATTCTATTTTAAGGAAAAATCAGGAAAAATCTCCCCAAAAACCCCCATTACACACAGGCTTCTATTTATTTGTGAATAACGTCAAAATAAATATTTACTTAATGTTTTCTATTTAAATATAATTCCGTGCTTGAATTAATTGCGGGAAATGCCAATATTGGCTACAAGTTCCCAATATTGGGACTGTAAAAGATATACTACCAATCACGTATAAATATCATGCCAATATGTTGTGCTGCTGGGGGAGAGAGTGTCTGTGCTCATTCCAAGAAACCAATGACACTCGATAAAGATAATGCCGATTTATTGACCAAACCTTTGATATTTTTATTAAACCTGCCGTTCTCCACAGAAATCTTTCCTGTCTTATTCAAAACTTCAATTGTTATACCAAATAAAATGGGAAGTGAATTAGATCTGTACAACAATATCACTCCAAGAGTGGTAGACCAATTCTCGTATTTTGTTGAATTTACGAAAGCCTTCAATGAAAAAGGAAAATCAATCAATTCGAAGTAATGTATGCTCTGATGAATCTGTAACAACTACCGTAGTCAAAGAAAAAAATGTACTATTCGAATTATCGATGGACTAATATCAAAGGTTACAGGGGGTTACAGGCTAGTGAAATGCTATCTGAGAGCGTAACGTTTGTAATAACAAAATATGCTGATCATAAATATTTTATAAACTTAGTTGCGAACAACTTAATGTGAGTTAAAAATTGGCGCCAGTCGTCAACTACTATGGTGAGCATGAGTAATGAAAAAACCAAATACAAACTGTTTAACAAAAAATAAAACCGAGGAAAAAAGAATCTGAAAAGTAAAAAATAAAATGAACCTTCCAAGTCTCAATAACTAAGCTCCTGAGTTAATGTAAGTAACTAATTTTGAGTCGGCGCCAAACGAACAATCAAGCAAATTAATTACGTAAAGCGTAAAATGATGGCAGCGGGTGCGCGGCGGCGGCTTGTCCCATCGCCGGGAATTGATGAGCGTTCTCGAAGTCAATATCAGCGAAACAGCAACCCAAACGAGCACACACGTGAGGGCACATGTTGTTGCGATTGGTCGTACGGAGAGCGCATTTTTGGAATATTATTTTAAATCACGTTGCATTTTTATGTTATTTTGTTTTGATCATTCCTATAAAGTAACTAATGATCTTCGTTGATTGTTTGTTTGGCGCCGACTCAAAATTGGTTACTTACATTAGTTCAGGAGCTCAGTTATTGAGACTGACAAGGTTCACTTCATTTCTTGATTTTCAATTTCTTTTTTCGTCGGTTTCGTTTTTTGTTAAAAAGTTATTATTTATTAATTTTTTGTGGCTGCAATCTACTAATTGCTTCTAACTCAATTCAGATAACTTTTAAAATACACATTTACCCACCTCACTTTAACTATCAACTGTTCATACTATAACTACCTGAATACTGGAACACGTACTGCAAAACTAACGGAACCCTTACACAAACTTCCACCACCCTAGGGGTTGCATTTATAAAATCACTGAAACATGTATTTCTTTATCCTTTACAAAAATCTCAAGTAGTAATTTTTATGACCCTTACTTGAAAAGTAACGGAACCCCTTTAAATTTCAAAAAATTTTTATGACCCTACCTTGAAAACTAACGGAATTCCTATACAAACATCCAATCCCAATTTTACCCCCATTTCACCCCTTTGGGGGTTGAATTTCCAAAAACACCAAAACACGTATTTTTAATTTGTAACAAAGACCCCCCAAATACCAATTTTCTTCTAACTTCAAAACTAACAGACTTTCAACGCCCATTTTACCCCTTAGGGTTGAATTTTAGAAAACCATGAAACACATTTATCTTCATTTGTGAAGAAGAGCCCAAATGATTATTTCCACGACTCTAGTTTCAAAACCAACTGTACTTTCACATTCATCCTCCTCCTACCCCTCTAGGGATGGAATATAAAAAAAAAATACTCTCAAAATTCTAACTCTCAGGACCAGCGGTTTGGTCTGGGCTTTGTGTATATCAGTCGATCAATGAGACATTTAGTCAGGACACGTTATTATATATGTACATATTACCCCAAACACGAGGTAGCTGCTGGGAACCGTTGAGGAGATACCTCGACTGTTTCACGTCTCCATCATCAAATTAACTCCTGGCCTCCATTTTGTTGAACTGTTATCAGAACTCTATATGTATGCCAGAATCGGTTTACAGGTGTGAAATCAATTAATCATCCCCTATTTTAGTACCCCTAGGGCTCTATTTTTATCAAATTGAAACTGGACCAACTTCGAGGTATACCCTACCTATTGAAGAAAGAATCATCAAAATCGGACTGCTCTATAAAAAGTTATGCGTTGTCATACATAAAAAATAAAATAAACGCGTTGACTAGAGAACCTTCTCCTTTTTTTCGTCGGTTAAAAAAAATATACGCGTCGACTAGAGAACTTCTCCCATTTTTTTCGTCGGTTGAAAAGGAGCAGACTGGAAACAAAAAACTTGGAAAAGTGAAGTAACAAAAACCATACAGAGGAAGTAAACTGAATGAAGTCAGGCTGAGGATGGCTGTGACAGAGGTAGAAGGGGATCGATTATGGGTGTGAACAAAACTACAGAAAAATATAATATAATAGTGGAATACGAAAAATTGAAATCCTATAATTATCATAAGAAACTCGATAATTCTACTATCAATGCGTTCAGAGATAAAAATACTCATTTTGAATACACACTTCAGAAAGGAATTAAATTACCTAATCAGGAAATTCGAGAAAGAAAGAACGATCTAATCCCTGAGAATATGGCTGATAAACGAGTACCGAAGTATTATTATGTCTCAATTTCTTGAGCAAAATACGTTTTTAGAGGATTCATTAACCTACATACGATGTGTGCTGTGTGGGGGTTGACTCACAATCCTGACAGAATTTCCTCTATTCAAATTGATTACATCAATGTACCGTATATGATCACATAAATGTACCAAAAGTACTGAATCTGCTGCTATAGGTTCAGCGAATACAATAAATTGATGATACCTGTATCCAGCCTCATGTATGACAGGCAGCAATCAAACCCGTGGGAGCAACATCGTTCAATAGACCTGCAAAGAGGAACATATAACACTGGCAGAACAAAACTGCGCCAAGCTGATTTGGGTGCCAGGACATCAGGGATTTCAGGGAATGAAAAAGCCGACGAACTCGGTAGGAGAGGATCGGAAAACGAACTTAGTCCAGGACAAACCCTCTGGGTACCGAAACGAACGACATGATTGTCTGTAGAAGGCATACATCAAAGGCGTGTGCCGAAAAAAAAAACATCAGACCTGTTAACCTTAAACAGAAAACAACTGAAAATTAAAAAGAGCACCTGAATAAAATTAGACTGCTAGTTGTCCATAAAGGATTTTTTTCATGCGATATGTCTATACGTTCCGTTCTCTGGTTGGATTGGAACGTAGATAATAAATTCATATTGTTGTTTTGTATTCGATATTCTGAGCAGAAACCATGGTTAAACCAAGTATCTGTGACTAGCTCATACCTAATTAGTCATGGAAAACGACATATACTACAAAACCTCGAAATAAGTGTTTATTCTGGAATTGAACATTAAATATCAGTGTTGTTGAAAATAGTACGCGATAATTGTATTCAGTGCACAATTTTAGTAGCAAAACTTAAATTCGAATGAACTGCTGAAGGTTCTATTAATTTGTCCCCAATTATTTCATGTAACTAAAATTCAAGGAATACATTTCATTTGAGCCATAAATATCCAACGAATCATTTGTAAAATAAAGATTTTTTTTTTTTATGTTCTGGTTCCCACGAAAAGGGATATCCTGTAATGTTCAGAGAACATCGTGGAAACCAAGGGAAAGAAGGTAGGAGTTGGTGTTCTTCTTAAATTTCTGGAGGTTGTATGCCCGGGAACACCTCCTAGGCAATGAGTTCCAAAGCCTCGCTGTTCGTTGGATGAACGGTCTTGGAAAGTGATGTTCTCGGAGTCTCCAAAGTGACCACGAAGGGTGTGATGACTGAACTTGACGGGTTAGTCTCGAAGAGACTGCCAAAGCAGGAACGATTGTTGATATTTCGAAGAGCATCGCCCATGAAAAAATCTATAAAATAGAACAAATCGGCAACTTTCTACGGTGTTCCAGACAAGTGAGCAGTTTGTAAGCGAGGCACACCGACGAGACGATTCCCTTTTTCGACAGAATCCAATAGCCTCAGGATATGTTTAGGTGCCGCGCTCCAAATATGGGAACAGTATTCCAGGACAGGTCGGATCTGTGCCTTATAGATCATAAGCAGCTGGTGGGTGAAATAGCTCTTGGCACGAAACAAAAACCAAGTTTTGGGATGCACTTTGGCAATGGACTACGTTATTTTCCCAGGAAGGTTGTTGCTGATAGGTAATACC
>JAFIRS010008465.1:0-16839 GCA_018342105.1 Gonioctena quinquepunctata
GGAGAATCGCCATTGACATCGCCGGCCCGTTTCCCGTATCCGACCACGGGAATAAATACATCCTTGTGGCAATGGACTACTTCAGTAAGTGGGGCGGAAGCCTATCCCCCTCCCCAACCAGGAAGCCATCACCGTCGCCGACGTCTTGGTGAAAGAAATGGATATGGTCGATTCGGTATTCCAATGGAGCTGCACTCGGATCAAGGCAGAAATTTCCGAATCCAACCTTTTCCAAGAAATATGTCTACTGCTGAACATCCGCAAGACAAGAACCACGGCCCTACATCCGCAGTCCGATGGAATGGTGGAACGGATGAACAGGACGATCAACCGCCACTTGTCCAAGGTTGTCTCTGACCATCAAAGAGACTGGGACCAGTATCTTCTTTTTGTTCCTGATGGCCTATCGATACGCAGTACACGAGTCAACCGGTCAAACTCCTGCTAGTATTATAATGGGCCGAGAACTCACCGCCTTGTGACCTGAAGTTTGGGATACCGCCGGGACAAGACACTGCGGGAGAGGACTACGTCAGCAAACTTCGGCAGAGAATGGACGACATCCACGAACGAGTCCGGTTGAACATTCAGAGTGCCAGCGATAAAATGAAGAAGACCTATGACATCAAGGCCGACGCGGGAGGATTTTGGTTGATGACCTGGTTTGGCTGTACAACCCCAAACGTCGTCGTGGACTATCCCAAAGTTGCGGAACTCTGTGGAAGGCCCGTATAAAATCGTGAAAAGGATAAACGACCTTGTGTACCGAATCCATAAGCCCCCCCGAGGGAAACCAAAGGGTCGTCCATTTCAACAGGTTGGCCCCTTATGCTGGAAACCATGACCAAGTTCCGTACCCTCAAGCCACTGGAGGATGATATGACGTTCGAAGTTTATGTCCTTGTATTCAAACGGGCAGAAAGTTCTACATGGAGTTACTAGAGAGGAGTCACGAGACCTTTTCGAGGTGCCTGCTGACTACGCACTAGCGCACTGTGTGGCAGAAGATCTTCGAATGTCCAGGGGCATCGCCGTAGTGTTCTCCAAGAAATTTGGTCAACTCCAAACACTGCGGGAGCAGAATCCAGAAGTTGGTGGGGTGCTGCAGCTGAAGAAAGGCCAGAGAAACATCTACTACCTAGTTACCAAGAGGCATTCCCAAGATAAAGAGTCTCACCAAACTAAGAGATACTATGGTGGACCAGAACCTGGTGGATCTAGCAATTCCAAAATTATCCTGTGGTATTGATGGGTTGGACTGGAGAGTCATAAGAAGTATGCTGGAGGCGATATTCAGATCCAGCGGCGTCAAGATTTTGGTTTGCTGTAACCCTCTTCCACGACCGATCATGAAGACCGTGGAGTGTTACTTCCATCGAACTTCACGGTGCAGATATGGGGAGTCATGCAGATATCGTCACACTCCAAGGATGAAATTTCGGGACGAAATGTCTTTAAGAAGGGGGCAATGTAACAAACCTAGGCCGGACCTGTCGCCTCGCGCGTTGCCGTCGACAGCGATGAGATCATCCCCGGAGATATTCGAGAACCATCCAGTCGCTCTGCCACGGAAAACAACGGTCAATATTGGAAACAATTGGAACATGCCAGAATTCGAAACATCGAGAATGCTGTATCGGAGATAAATAGGCGACCCTCAAGTGGAGTCAGGACAGTCTGAACGAGCCCATACGATCGAGCTATACCAGTGGAGTAGTAATATAAATTAAGTTGTAGATTAAGTGTGAAATAAATTAGTAGAACCAAGTTAAGTTTATTTACGTTACAGTATCAATGTATGTACGTAGGTAATAGAATATCTGAAATTAATTTTCACCTACTTCCAGTTGTCCGAATTATTTGAAATTTTGCATACATATTGAGAACCGATGACAATACAATAATTCCATAGCTATACCTGGTATTCTCACCTAGATCGCCAGAACAAAAATCTTTCATTAAAAAAATATGGCGAAAGAACAAATTTTTCACAGCATAATTTTCATTTCAAAATATGGCGAATGCATCTTTGCCAAATTATGATGGTGGAATCAATCGAAGAGTTTTTCTCCCATAATCTCTTTTAGTTGAAAAAGGAAACATTCTCAATTGTAGCAATATGGACGTAAAAGTTAAAAATAAAATTATAGTTTAAAAAACTAAAAACACGCTTATGAAGCAATAAGGACTAAAATGTTAAAATAATAAGAATAAAGTCATTTACCAAAAAATTTTCTCTTTTGTAAAAAAAGCGTGGGGTGCTCTTACTTTTCATAATTATATTAAGATAACTGATATCAATCACCTCACGCTTTTCTTACATAAGAGAAAAATTTTTGGTTAATGGCTTTATTCTTATTATTTTCAACATGTTGGTCCTTATTGCTTTATAAGCGTGTTTTTGTAGTTTTTTAAACTATTATTTTTTCCCCGATTTTCTGGCTTTACTCTGGAAGACATTTTTATTGAAGAAATTGTTGTATGAGAACAAACATAATTTTTCCTAGATGTGTATGTGTATTTAGATATATCAGTGAACCAGTTTCATACTTGATAATTGGTAGTGAAATGGTCTTAAGAATGTTCTTATTATAGTAAATCAATTCTCGTGTGGATGGGCTGATAAACCAGTGCTAGAATTCAAATGTAACTTTGCCTATTTTTGTTTGAATATGTTTTTTGAAGTCAGCTGAATGTGCCGAAAAAATCATAATGGAACTGAATTTCCAATAATTTGTTGTTTTGATTCCCCATCAAATCTTTGTTTTTCGGGCTTGGGATCGGCAAATGTTATCACTGAGCGATCTAAAATATAAAAAGTATCAGGAAAGTGTTAAATAAAAAAAAATAACAAGCATCACTATTTACTCAGTGTTCTGAATATTATTAACAATATAAATAATAATAATGTATTCATTGAGCATCAGTGCTACATAAAAATTGCAGAAGTTGTTGAGCAGGATTTGTTACGAACATTATTATATATAGGAAAATTAAACATAATTTAATAAAATTCAAATAAGGTGTGGAATTATAAAAATAAAAACTTTTTAACAAAAAATTAAACCGACGAAATACGGAACTGAAAAGTAAAAAATAAAATAAACCTTCTTAGTCTCAATAACTAAGCTCCCTAAACTAATGTAAGTAACTAATTTTGAGTCGGCGCCAAACAGACAAGCTAATAAATTAGGTAAGGCATCGAGTTGCGCGGTGACATTCTGATAATTTTTTTGAAGTAATTTAATGATCTTCGTTGATTGTTCGTTTGGCGCAGACTCAAAATTAGTTACTTACATTAGTTTAGGAGCTTAGTTATTGAGACTAAGAAGGTTTATTTTATTTTTTACTTCTCAGTTCCGTATTTCGTCGGTTTAATTTTTTGTTAAAAAGTTTTTATTTTCAAATTTTTTTTGGCTGAAATCTACTAATTACTATCTACTTGTTTTTTTATTACTTCCAAAATACTTACTTACCCACCTTACTTCAACTATTACCAGTTGAATGATATGATTATCTACTTTTACTATTTGTTGTAATATAAATTATTTTTGTTGTTCTGGTTAGTTTATTTCATTACTTTGTATATAATTCCATCCTCTCATAGAATATAAAAATTGTGACGGATGTAGGAGAACAAAAATAATGAGAGTAGCGATCTGTCATTGCCAACTACATATGTGTGCCAATGTTCACAAGTGAAAAATCAATTATCCCCTATTTTTCTACCCGATAGGGTGGATAATTCCATTCGAAATCCAAATATGATCAACTATGAGGTATACCCTATCTAATAAAAAAAAAACATCCAAATCGAAGAACCCAGTACAAAGTTATGCCTGGTAGAATCGGTTAACGGACCAGAATTCAGAGGGTGAGTGATCGATATCCTTCATTTTGCTACCCTTAGGGGTGGATCTTTTATATTCAAATGGGACCAACTTCGAAGTACACCCTATCCACTGAAATATGGATATGACTGCCCCTGTTACTCCTATTATATATAGTACCTGGGCTTTGCTCGGCGGTTTTTTTTTCTGCAAAATCGTGTTTTTTCGGAGAAGATGCTCATTAACCGACGAAACCAAAATGGAAAAGGTTCTCTAGTCGACGCGTATATTTAATTTTTTTTTTATCATTTTTTTTATGTATGATCACGCATAACTTTTTACTGATACGTCCGATTCCGATAATTCTTCTTTCAGTGGATAGGGTGTACTTCGAATTTGTCCCATTTGAATTTAAAAGATGAAATCCACCCCTAAGGTATCAAAATGAAGGATATTGATCACTCACCCTCTGAATTCTGGTCCGTTAACCGATTCTATCCGGCATACTTTGTACTGGGTTCTTCGATTTGGATGATTCTTTTTTTAGTAGATAGGGTATACCTTATATTTGGATTTCGAAAGAAATTAGCCACCCTTACGGGTAGAAAAATAGGGGATAATTGATTTTTCACTAGTGAACATTGACACACACATACATAGTTGACAATGACAGATCGCTATTGACATTATTCTTGTTCCACATCTGTCAAAATCAGTATATTTTATGAGAGGATGGAATGATATACAAAGTAATGAAATAAACTAACCAGAACAACGAAAATAATTTATATTACAACAAATAGTAGAAGTAGATAATCATTATTTAACTGGTAATAGTTGAAGTAAGGTGGGTAAGTAAGTATTTTGGAAGTAATAAAAAAACAAGTAGGTAGTAATTGGTAGATTTTAGCCACAAAAAATTGAAAAATAAAAAATTTTTACAAAAAATTAAACCGACAAAATACGGAACTGAAAAGTAAAAATAAAACATTAACAAAATTAAACCGACGAAAATCAACTGAAAACCAAAATTAAATAAAGCCTTCTTGTCTAAGTGATAATTGGAGCTCCTAAACTAATGTAAAGTACTGATTTTGAGTCGGCCAAAACAAACTAGCAATTGAATTAGGTGAAGCGTAAAATGATGGCAGCGAGGATGCACGGCTGCGTTTGATGACTTCTTTCATAGATAACGATCTTCGATAATTGTTTGTTTGGCGCCGACTCAAAATCAGTTACATAATTTAGGAGCTCAAATCATTGGCTAGAAGTTTTCATATTTATTTTCATTGATTTTCGTCGAATTTTTAAAAATCATGGTTTCGTCGGTTAAAAATAAAAGAACTGATTTGATTTATCACAGTTTCTAATAGTCACAGGTAGTTTATTAAACTCAATTATTGATTGAGTCTTAACATCTACTTGTACATAGTCTTAGGATTGAATATCTTAATAGGAGTAAATGAATGTTCAACTGATCAATTCTAATCATTTTACGCTAATATAAAATAGAAAAAAATTAAAGAACTTTTCTAATGATCAAGAATTTAAATATTTCTTGAAATAATTATCATTTCGCTAATTACCCTCCCAAAATTTTGATCCCAGGAATTTTATGTGGATGGTACTTTCGACTACTACACAACAAATTGCTTGCATTGTTCACCATACATGGCTGCCTCAGCCCAGACACACCACACCACTGTTCTACTGTGTGTGGTGGTTTACTAATTTGGTGCAATAAGCGGTCAGCGAAGTTATCGACTGGTTTTACGGCAAACAGTTTTCACTCAATTTGGTCTATATACTTTGTACGGGGAATCATATTCATTTATATTTCCGTTTTTCTCAATAATTCAATATGAATACGTACGATTTTGAACGAACCCTATATTTTGAGTTGAAGATGCATTTATTAAACTGACAATGGATATAGGTACTTCAGAATCGCAGTATCAATATTGCTGCTTTGATATTTATTTTCGGCTTTTTTGTCAAGCTTTTAATGGACATAGAGATATTACGTGGACTACATATAGTACAGCAATGAAAAAATCTTGTTCACCTGTCGTCTCGTCCGTAATCATTCCGATTTGTTTGCTAGAGCCTCATTTTGTGTATTCATACATAAACTACTAAAAACAGAAAGTGTATTCAGCTTGAAATAATTTATCAATACATCTCTGTGCTTTCAAATTATCTTATTCCGACTGAATTTCAATGGGAATCATTAAACGCTGTGCCCTAGAAAATGTTTCATTGTATCATCCTGAATGCATTCAGTAAACAGTTCTCCTTTGTTTACGATAGCTATTTTCTGACCTTCCGAATGTCTAATTTCTTTCAGATTATTCGGTCGGTGTACCTGAAACCGCAGCAAAAAAACTCCCAGACAGATCGGAAAGGAATATTTTCACCCATAGCTAAAACTCCGATTTAAAGGCAGTAGATGCATTATTCCAAGGCTGGCTCATAGAATCAAATTACCCTAATTGCCAAGCATTCGCAAGGTGAAATCTGAACTGGAATCTGTTATTATTTGTTGCTATCCGGAGTATATAATAATCGAACGTTGATTATAATAATATTAACAAACAATCTTACGGTCATCTGTTGATCACTTGATCATCATCTATCAAGGTGATATTCAAATAATACAGACCCATGTTTTCCCTGCACTCGATTTAATTCATGCGGATGTATTTTTATTTCGCTGGAATATTCGCCATCTCATTCATTTCATTCGGTACGAGTGAAATAAGTACCAAGATGGTGCTGGTGTGTTGGTAATTTCAAAATCGATTTAGTAGTTTCAGTACTGAATTGTTTTTTTTTTTGGGGTTCACAGGGATACATTTGATTTCTTCATATACAAATCGTAAAGACGGAAAATTGATGTTTTCAAATATTCCAGAAGGGAATTAATTATCATTTTCTGACTATTGAACAACTCAAGAGATGTTTCACTACTTCTGGAGCTGAATTTCGATTATACAAGTTTTTCTCCTACGATTTTATTATACCTTATAACCTCCTGTACACAGAAAAACATAAATTGTTGATTCTAATAAAATCAATTTGAATCAAACAAATAAAAGTATCGTATATGCACGACAAAATATAATCTCAGAATGAGAATAATTATTTCTTAATTCGTAATCAGATCTACAAAATCAACTTGATTCATTCAAACAAGCATTTATGTCGAATTGATGAATTCAATGAAATGTCAATTCCACAAAATAAGCTGATCTCTTCACTAAAAATATTTATTCAAATGAGTAATAATTTGTTAATCCACTAAATTGACAAATATGGCAACCGAGCATGAGAGCCTACACCAGACATTTAAGTCCAGACGTCGCAACGATGATAAGTTGGCTTTGTTATTCAGTTTCTACCCCCTCCTAGCAGAGAAACATGAATTATTCTTGAACTAATTGCACCGAATCGTTGTGCAACTGATTTTCTTGCAGGATGTTCAAAGACTGCTGCGCAAATATCCATCAAACTTCCTATTATTTTATTTCACTATCAGTCGACAATCTAATCAGAAATTAAGAAAAAAATAAGGTGTGAAAATCTCAATAGAAAATTGCTTGCCAAAAACTCTATGAAGGGAATCATTTTCATAATACACTTATTTTGGCAGTAGAAAATCCACATGCTGTTACACATACACATTTTTGGCGATTGAAGTAGAAAAACTCGTGTGGAATGTCATTTTAGCCATTGTAGTGATACATCCGTAATAGAAATAGTCTCATTGGTAAGATTTGTACTGTCATAAATGTCTTGTTTGTTACCATTTTTTTTTGTCTAAATAAAAGTAGCGTACGAATTTCCTTAGAGATATGTAATTCGACATCGGCGTAACATAAATATTTTTTATTGAGATATCATATGTAATTTTCATTTAAATAAAAGAATTGATTAGAGTACAAAATTTAATCGAGAAAATGAAAAAAGAATTCAACAAATAGAAAAAATTACTATTTATTAAACTTATTTCTCAAAATATATAATATAACGATGAAAATAAATTCTCAGGAAAGCAAATGAATCAATGGTTCGTTTTACATGCAAATAAAACGGTTTGCTAATTCCATAACCCTAAAAGTATACTAGCCTATTCCCCTTAATCTTCTTCGGAACTTCGACACAAAAGTCTGCACACACATTCGACACAAAAAGTTCCCAACCTCTCTTTCCGACATATACTTTTACAAACTTATTAATAGACTTGCAGTTTTTTTCAGAAAAACAGAAACATTACCAAAATTTCCTGACATCAAACTTATAATTTCAACCACTACGTTCGCCATTTCTCTCCCCTTTCCAAACTATCTAAATCCTATCTGATTTCCCTTTTTCTTTCAATCTGTAAATTTTTTCAAGTCTGTCTTATTCCCTCTTCGCATTACTCAAGATGTCCTCTCTCTCTCTAAACAGTATAATTCCAACACTTAAAATCCCAAGCCCATATTCTATCACGAAATAATATGCACTTGAAAAAACAAACAGTCTGGCTAGATCTTTATATGATTTCCCTTATTCTTTAAATTTTTCAATTTTTTCAAGTCTATCTTATTTCCACTTTACATTACTCAAGATGTCCATCTCTCTAACAGAATAATTCCATCTCCTAAAATTTCAAGCCCATATTCTATCACGCAGTAATATGCACCTCAAAAAACAAACAGTCTGGCAATCTTTTTATTTCCCTTATCTTAATTTTTTTTTTTTTTTTTTCTCTCTAAACATATAATTAATTAGAATCCCAAGCCCGTATTCTATCACGCAGTAATATGCACTTGAAAAAACAGAGTCTGGCTAGATCTTTCTTACTGAATAATGTTCTGCGATAAAATAATCTTCCCTATACTTACTTCCAAGCTAATATCGCGATTTACTCGTCGTACGTACTATTTAATGTTTCCAATAACAATTCAAAACATGAATATATTAGGAACTTTATGTGATTAAGTTAACTGTGAAACTCATTACGATGATTGAATCTGCTTTTCCATATTTCATACTGGGCACAGATACATTACAATTTAGGTGCACACGGTTACACTACTTTTGTTATTTTGCAATTATTATAAAGCTGATTTTGTGATATTTACGAGTTCTGCAACCGGTTAAAAAAAATGCGTCAATAAACCAACACACTGTATACTATCTCGTCATGTCAGATGGTGAAGTTAATTCAAAAAAAGAAATTAATATACATTTTTCTACAAGGTTCCTTGAGTTCATTATAGTTATCTTCTAGTAGGAGATTTTTTAAGCGGAGAAATGGGTGAACACCCAGAAGTGTCTCGTTCCCGTTGCAAACGTACCATCATCATCAAAGTGTTGAAGACCTTTGCAAAATGGCACTACCGACACTCACGCAAGCATTTTAAAGCGCATACTATCCCGTACATGGTCTCAGAAATTTATTGCACACTAACAAATAAATATTTTTTGGGTCGCACTTATCGCGACTATCAATTTGAGGTCGCACATGAAATCCCGCGGCGGCGGTTTTATAGATGGGGACATTCTACCATTTTTGATTATGCTCAACCGATTTGTGTTTTCAATTGAAGAACCAATTACCCACGAACTTGTTATATTTATTAATAATAATCGTAAATAGTATATTATGAAATAAAATATAAATCCAAATATCCTTTTATGGGAAACACAGTGCCAAACAAAAGGTGGTATATCTAATGATTTTTCTACAGCCCCTTTAAAGATCAAAAAAATAAAAATGCAGAATATTCAGGCACATTTATAAATTATCCCTGATTTAATGAACAAAACAGCAAGTTTTAAAGTATTGTAACGTAAATAAACTTAACTTGGTTTTACTAATTTATTTCACCCTTAAATCTACAACTTAATTTATATTACGCCACTGTATAGCTCGATCGTATGGGCTCGTTCAGACTCCCGTGCCATCTTGAGGGCTGTCTATTTATCTCCGTTACAGAATTCCCGATCTTTCAGATTCTGGCGGTTAACGACAACATGTTTAATTGTTTCCAATATTGACCGTTGTTTTCCGCGGCAGGCGACTGGATTGTTCCCCGAGTATCTCCGGGGATGACCTCATCGTTGTCGATGGCAGCGCGTGAGGCGACAGGTCCGCCTGGTTCGTTACATTGCCCTTCTTAAAGACATTTTTGTCCCGGAAATTTCATCGCTTGAGTGTGACGATATCTGCATGACTCCCCATATCTCACCGTGAAGTTCGATGGAAGTAACCTCCACGGTCTTCATGATCGTCGTGGAATAGGGTTACAGCAAACCAAAATCTTGACCCGCTGGATCTGAATATCGCCTCCAGCATACTCCTTATGACTCTCCAGTCCAACCCATCAATACCACAGGACAATTTTGGTTGCTAGATCCACCAGATTCTGGTCACCATAGTATCTCTTAGTTTGGTGAGACTCTTCCAGACATCTTCATAGGACGGTTTATCTTGGGAATGCCTCTTGGTAACTAGGTAGTAGATTTTCTCTGGCCTTTCTTCACTGTAGCCCCACCAACTTCTGGATTCTGCTCCGCAGTGTTTGGAGTTGACCAAATTTCTTGGAGAACACTACGGCGATGCTCCTGGACATTCGAGATCTTCTGCCACACAGTGCGCTGAGTGCGTAGTCAGCAGGCTCCTCGAAAGGTCTCGTGACTCCTCTCTAGTAACCCCATGTAGAACTTTCTGCCCGTTTGAATACAAGGACATAAGCTTCTCGAACGTCATATCATCCTCCGGTGGCAGGGGTGCTAACTTGGTCATGGTTTCCAGCGTAAGGGGCCAACCTGTTGAAATGGACGACCCTTGGTTTCCCAGGGGTGGCTTATGGATTCGGTACACAAGGTCGTTTATCCTTTTCACGATTTTATACCGGGCCTTTCCACGAGTTCCGCCTTTGGTGATAGTCCACGACGACGTTTGGGGTTGTACAGCCAAACCAGGTCATCAACCTTGAATCCTCCAGCGTCGGCCTTGATGTCATAGGTCTTCTTCATTTTATCGCTGGCACTCTGGATGTTCAACCGGACTCGTTCGTGGATGTCGTCCATTCTCTGCCGAAGTTTGCTGACGTAGTCCTCTCCCGCAGTGTCTTGTCCTGGCGGTATCCCAAACTTCAGGTCACAAGGCAGTCGCAGTTCTCGGCCCATTATAATACTACAGAAGTTTGACCGGTTGACTCGTGTACTGCGGATCGATAGGCCATCAGGAACAAATGAAGATACTGGTCCCAGTCTCTTTGATGGTCAGAGACAACCGGACAAGTGGCGGTTGATCGTCCTGTTCATCCGTTCCACCATTCCATCGGACTGCGGATGTAGGGCCGTGGTTCTTGTCTTGCGGATGTTCAGCAGTAGACATATTTCTTGGAAAGGTTGGATTCGAAATTTCTGCCTTGATCCGAGGTGCAGCTCCATTTGGAATACCGAATCGACATATCCACTCTTTCACCAAGACGTCGGCGACGGTGATGGCTTCCTGGTTGGGCAGGGCAGGCTTCCGCCCACTTACTGAAGTGTCCATTGCCACAAGGATGTATTTATTCCCGTGGTCGGATACGGGAAACGGGCCGGCGATGTCATGGCGATTCTCTCGAACGGAGCTGCCTACGTTGTACTGACGCATCGGGGCCTTGGGTCTATTCGAGGTCCATTGCTACGCGCATGCCAGCGCACTTTCTGCACCAGTCCTGGACGTCAGCTTGACGAATTGGTCCAGTAAAACCGTTGCCTCACTTTCTGCCGGGTCTTCGTCACTCCCAGATGTCCTCCAGCGACTCCATCATGGATTTCCCGCAGCACTTCCTCTCTTCTGTTCCTGGGAACAATTATTTGGCGTCTGTCTTCCCCACCAATATCGGCCTCCAACACACGTTTCAGGATCCCATTGTCCAGAATAAGAGTTCCATTGTGCCCAATAGGACTTAACAGCCGGCGAGTAACCTGCGACTTCCTGCCATGATGGTCTTCGTTGCCCTTCTTCAGCTGACAACTAAGCCAAGGTCGGGGTCTTTGTCTTGGTCTTTCTGGATCTTGCTGTCATTCCAGTTGTCATCCATTGCCGCGGTTCTACAAAGTGTTGCTTCTTTCTTTCTGCTCGTCGGCAATGTGAGCAATCATCGTGGACATGGTCTTCCGACAAGGCATCTGCATTCTTATGGCTAGTTCCGGCTCGATGTTCGATCTCGAAATCGAATTCTTGGAGTCTCTCGATCAACGTCTCTTGACCCTCAGGATTTTTGAACTGAAGAGCCATTCGAGAGCTGCATGGTCAGTTCTCACAGGAATCTTCTTCCATACCGTACTTGTAGAGTGCTCCCTCCTTTACAACAGCTAACAGCTCGCCTGGTGACACAGTAATTGCGCTCTGGTTTGCTAAGCGTCTTGCTGAAATAACCAATGACCTTCTCCTGTCCCTCCTGGATCTGAGATAGAACAGCTCCAAGTCCCGTTGCTGGCGTCCGTATCCAAAATAATTTCCCTTTGGGTAGGGGATAGCTCAGTACAGGTGCGTTGATCAAAACTCCTTTCAGCTTCCTGAATGAGTCTTGACATTCTTCGGACCACTGGAACTTTGTTTGGCCTCCGTAGAGCCTGGTCAGTGGTTTAGAGATGTTGGCGAATCCCAGCACATATCGGCGATAGTATGTGCATAAACCAAGAAACTTCGGTTGGTGAATGTCTTTTGGGATAGGCCAATCCTCAACAGCTTTGATCTTCTGGTATCCACTGCTACTCCTTCCCCAGAGACAACTTCTTTTTTTGGAACAGATGGCATTTCTTAGGGCTCAGCTTCAATCCGGAGTTCCTCAGTCGCAGGAATACTTCCTCCAAGTTTTTCACGTGGTCCTCGAACGATCTGCGACCACAATTATTCGTCGAGATACACTAGACACGTGTTCCATGAGAGTCCCTTCAGCACTGTCTCCATCAATCTTTCGAATGTGGCGGAATCATTACGAAATGGCATAACGGTGAACTGCCACAATCCTGACCGATGGTAAAGCAGTCTTTTCCGATCTTCCTGAGCCAGTTCTACTTGCCAATACCCACTCTTGGATGAAGGGTCGAGAAAATCGTGGAACCACCAACGTGTCTAGGGTGTCATCTATTCTCGGGAAAGGGGTTTCCTTCTTCTTATTATTAAGTTGGCGTAGTCTACACAAACGTGTCGATCCATCCTTTTTCTTCACCAGTACGACTGGAGGGACCAGGGACTGTCAGATGGTTCGATAACTCCTTCTTTCCCTTCGCTGACTTTTTGTCAGCCTCTTCCTTCTTGGCAAGGAAGTCTTCTTGCTGATTGCCGGATCGGTCGGGGCCCCAATCAATCGTGTTTGGCCACGTGGATTTCGACCTCCTTTTCCTTGTCCGGTATCGAAGTGTCTTGGTACTTTTTGACTAAATCTCTTAGTTTGGGCTGTTGGGCCCGGTTTTATGTCTTTGGAAAATGGCAACCCCAATTTTTTTTAGTTCTGTGGGCAAGTTGTTGGGTTGGCCTCATTCCTCGTACGCCCGGATCAAATGAAACTGACGAGCAGTGCCCAAAATTGTTCCTTTCTTTAAGGTCAAAGAATTAATTCTGACCCTTACCGGTTAAAATTTTTTAGCGTAACAGAGGGTTTTCCCTAGGTCTTCCTCGTCCAATTTTCTCATCATGAAGTTTGGGCTCGAACATCCCCCCTCTCCCTGCTCCCCACTCCCGTCCGGGGGGGCCTCAGGATGGTTTAGCCCTCTCAGGGCTTCATCCTCAGCCAACGGGGCCGGATCAACTCTTCCCTTTTCCCATGAGTATCAGCTCTTCTCCGTTGAAGTAGGACGCCGTATTTGAAATCAATTCAAACCCTCTGAAAATTATGATGTTTTATGATTGCTCGTCTTCGATTCCGCTACAAGTCCTGATGTTTCCTTTGTGCTGCCCAAAAATTTCAATCGGTAGCTCGAAATACGGGGCTTCCCCGTTGCTGTTAGGGGCCCCAAGGGGTTTCGGGGTTAATTGTTCCGGTGTTCTGGCAAGGAAGGCCGAATTTTCAGTCGCACCTGATCCCGCGATGGTGCAAGGCTCGGTAAGTCTCAAAAAACCCCCCGTTCTGTCTTTTTCAGGATAGCGACATATGCTTTTTAACCGGGGCTTCTGGACCGGCCGAGGGTTCCCTTTCGTCGCCCTTTCGGTTTTTTCCCCCCATCGGAGTCTTTTTTTGAATGTTGGACTTTACCACCAATTTTAAAAAGCATCTTATCTGTCTTTTCTCGGGGAAACTTCCTTAACCTTTCCTTTTTGGCGGTTCCCGTGCGGGCGGGAAAAGGGTTTTCCCAAAAACATTCGGACTTTATCGGTTTTTTCAGATTTTTTCGCGGGGCCAATTCCAAACGCTTTTCCGGGGGTTCAAAATGTGTTGGACGGGCTGGTGTCCCCCTGGGTTTTTGGCCCCGGGTCCATCCGGAATGCTTAAACCCGGGGGGCGCTCCATTCTTTTTTGTTGGGGCGGATTTCGAGACAAACCCAAAGGGGTGAAAGTTTCAATTTTTTAAAGGATTCGCCCGTTTTTTTGGCGGTTTTTAGCTGGGGGTGGTATCGTGTTCCAAAGGGGTGGCCAACGTAATTCTATTTTTGGACCCCGCTGATTTTTGCCCCCTTTTTTGGGGGTGGGGTTTTAGAATATTTGTGCTTCTCCCCGTAATGCAAGTGCCCTTCTAAACTTTTTCCCCCTTCCATCCTTTTTCTTTGGCCGCTGCTTCAAACTGCCGGCGGGTTTGGGGGGTTTTTTCCCTAAAATGGGGCGGCTTCATGGAACTTCCCCCTTTTTCCCGAAAGACCTTGACATCTTTTTTCCCTCTTGAACTTTATAAAATTAAAAATCAAGCCCAAACATTGCATTTTTTTAAAATTTTGTGGGGCAAAAATTCCCCTTTTTTTACATCTTTTCCCTTTTTTTTTTTCCCCTGCCTCGACCCCATCTTTGTTTTTATCTACCTCCTTTCATTTGCTCCAAACTATCTCTTTTTAACGGTTCCCCTTCTTTCTTCTAGAAAATTAACCCCCACAATTTTTTTTTTCCCTTTGTTTTTTCGGAACCTCTTCCAGGCTTCTTGAATTTTCGAAGCTTCTCTTAATCCAAATTTTTTTGGAACCTTTTCCCCGTTTTTTTTAAAAATTTTTCCGTTTCGTTTTTTTCCCATCTTGAATTTTCTAAAAATTTTTCCCAAAATTTTAAATTTCTTGAAGCTTCTTTTTCAGATTTCTAAATTTTTTCCCCTTTTTTCCCCAACAATTTTTTTTCCGGCTTCTTGATTTTTAAGTTTTCTTTAATTTTTAAATTTTTTTTGCAGTTCTTCTTTACGGTTATGGGTTTTTCGGGGTTTATTCATTCCAAACTTAAACCTCCGGGGGGTTGGAAAAAAATGTTTGGGGCCTCCCCCCTTTTTGTATAATCCTTCTCAAGTCTTTCCTGGAGTACTTGCTTTTTTTTTTTTTTCCGTTCCCCCTTTTCCCCAATTCCTGTTTCAATTCCCCTACCTTAAAACCCAAAAGGGACTTTTTGAACACATTTTGTCGACGAGGGTTTTCGTCTGTTTTACAAAACTATCGGTTTTTTTAAAAAATTCCTTAAAAATTTTTTTTCCCGGGCCCCAGTCTATTTCTGTTTTTCCCCGAAGGGTGTATCGGGTTTTTTTTTTTTCCCTTTTTTACTTCCGGGAAAACCGGGCCACTGTCTATTTTCTTTTTTCACGCGAACCGGGGGATCGGGGTTTTTATTCCCGCACTTTTTCCCTTCGCGAAAACCGGGGCCCCTGTCTTTTTTTGGGCTCAAAGGGTCTATCAATTTTTTTTTCTGACTATCCTCCCGATCCGCATTTTCAAAATCCCCAACCAATTTACGTAAAAAAAACTTAACTTGCCCTTTTTTTTTCCCCCCTTTAAAACACAACAATTTATATTACGCCCTTATGGTGATCGTATTGAATCCCTCCATTTAAAAAAGGTGTTTTTATCTCCGTTACAGAAATTTCCCGTCTTTCAATTCTGGCGGTTAAAATGTTTAATTGTTTCCCCAAATTTACCGTTTTTTCCGCGGCGACTGGTTGTTCTCGAATATCTCCGGGGATGACCTCATCGTTGTCGATGGCAACGGTGAGGCACGGAACCTTGGGTTCGTTACATATTCAGTTTCGAAGATGTTGTTCAGATTAAAATTTTTTATTTTCCTTCAATTTTACACATAAAAAAAAGGTAAATTTTTTTTTTGGATATTAGAAATAAAAGAATGACCCACAATGGCTAACCGGTGGATGGCTAAATTTTTTTTGCTTAATTTTCATTTTTGGGGATATGATTAATTTTTTTTCTCGCCATGCTGCACCTCAATTTGGGTTTTGTGCCTTCCCCGGGTTTTTTTTCACAACCCAGTCCCCCGTATCGGGGGTTTTCACCGGGGCCCCACTGTATTCTTCAAAAGGGGTTGGGGTTGGCTGTCCAATTTGTTTGTCTTTTTTTGTCTAATTTCCCCCTTCTAAAATATATGTTTGGCCGTTTCTAAAACCCCTTTCCACTTTTTTTGTACAACCCCCCCCTTTATAACAGTCTTTGGGTTTTTGCCAAACCTCTCTCGGTTTGCCTTTTTATGGTGTAATCTGTCCCCCCTTTGGTCTTGTAATCACCTCGAAATTCGTGTCCCCAAAAGAATCTGGATTACCCCCGTTTTTTGGGCGTCCATCGTCTTGATGGTTTTTTAAAGGTTTTTTGACGTTTCAAGCTTGTATCTCAACGTCTTCGGTGAATACTGACAAATTTAAAAGGGGGGGACCAATTTATGCTCCGGTGCAATGATGCGTGTAATCCCCCATGTGCGGGGGTTTTAAATTTGCGTGGGTGGGGTGCGTGAAATTTCGCGCCCGCGCCAAAAAAAACATTTTGGGTTTATACGTTTTGATCTCAACGCGGTTCCAAAAGGCGTTTTTCTTCGACGTGACGGCCTCT
>JAFIRS010008466.1:0-16826 GCA_018342105.1 Gonioctena quinquepunctata
TTGAATATGACAAAATAAAGAAAGTAGTCTACATAAAAGTCAGAGTTACCACCTCACAATGCTGTAATCAGTCAACCAAACTATCGAAAAGCAATTTGTGAATTTTCACACATATGTGAAGGTTCTGAATAACTCAATTCCTTGAAGATTAATAAAAACACTTGCAATTCTCAAAAACTCATACAAGTTATTCTTGGCGAACAATTGGGTGAAATTGATGTAATTTACTATTGCATTCATATATGATATGTTTTCCTCGTCATAAATTTTGAATTTCTGTAAAAACATGAAAGTCTGGTAAAAAAAATTCAAAGAAGTTTACTTACTCACAAAATAAAACTGCACCAGAACTTCGCACGTGTTTGCACATGAAGACACTGACCAAAATGTATTTTGGTACATGGTTGCCAGACTGAGGACGCATCATCATGCTACAGGTGAAAGGAGTATGTTCAATGTATTCACGATTTAAAGCGCCCCCCAAACAGAAATTGTCTGAACTATATGTATACTGGAACTTTCAAAGACCGTATAATAGTACGTCCTTCATTATGTTTTTCTGGTGTACATAACTCTTGCATTTAATAATGAATGTTTTCTGTTGTCATATGCCATGGGAGCTCTGGAAGCGGAGTACAATTTGCGAAGATATAATTCGATGGTTCTTTCAAAATAAGGAAGTTATTGTTGGAAAACAATACTGCGTCCAGTATACGGACGAAGTATCATTCAGGACGCGGCAGTGTATGGTCGGAAACCCACGTACGGACGTAATATTGTACGCGGGATAAATATATATATATACATCTTGCCTACAATACTGCGTCCTTTCAGCAAGCGTACGTTACTGCGTCCACCAGAAATACGCTATCTAGGTCAATTCTGATAGAGTATAGTGGTTCTACACAAAAAATCCTACTCAAAGCTGGTTTCAGATTATCAAAAACTTCAAAAATAAAAAAAAGTATTCTTATATAATATTGCGTCCTTTCACCATCATATCATCACGTCCGGTGAATAATTTGTTTTCATATTTAGTATGATACTGCATCCAATTTGCATTATATCTTTCATACTCAGCACGATACGGCATCCAGCGCTGTTGCCATGTTTTATTACACATTTTTATTTAACTGCTAATTATTGGGGGGGTTTTCAGCGGGTTGAAAATTTAACCTTTTTGGAATTCCCCTTAAATTGGGGTGAATAATTCCGGGAAATGCATTATGAAATTTTCGTTGAAAAAAAAAACAAAATGACGGCTCCAAGATGACGGACAAGTTTTGTGATTATGGTACGATTCGATTCAAAATTGGTATGTGGGGGTTTTCAGGGACGAAGATTAGGAATGTTTCTTCAAAATTCATAAAATCAAAATGGTGGCTCCACGATGGCCGATAATCTCTGTGTTTATGGTCCGATTCTATTCAAAATTGGTATGTGGGGGTTTTCGGGGTCAGAGAATAACGATTTTTGATCAACAAACCCAAAATGGCGGGCGAGTTTTGTGATAATGGCCCGATTCGATTCAAAATTGGTATGTCGGCACGACTCGATGTCGGCCCGATTCCATTCAAAATTGGTATTTCGGGGTTTTTGGGATCGGGGATTACGAATTAAGTCGAAGATTATTGATTTTTAGTTGAAATTCCTAAATTGAAGATGGCAACTCCAAGATGGCGAATGAGTTAATCTCTAGATAGTCTCCTCATTGAAGGACTAGATAGCTCAGAACTAACAGGAAAAAAAGGGCTCATAATAACGATGCTTTAACAAAAATGCATAGGTTAGGGCGTACGTATTGAATCAGAATCAATTTATTCATCACAAAAAAATACATACATATTCAATCAACAAAGATCAAAGACAGATGCATCTTTATCGGACTAGTCAGAAAAATAGGATGTAAATATGCATTTTAGATCATTAACATACAGTTAAAATACAAGTAAAATTAAAGTTAATAATTAAAAAATTTAAAAATTAATATTAAAAACAAAACACATTTTAAAAGTTGAGAAACAAAATACATTTTAAAAGTTGAGAAACTCTTCTATACTATAAAATATTTGTTCTGTCAGAAAACGTTTGAGTTTAATGCTAAATGACATGTTAGACATATTACAGGTATATTGTTTAAGCTCACAGATACATTTGATTTATTGTATAATTTAACTCCTATGTAGTCAGGCGAGTTTTGGCAGATTTGTAATCGTGAGTAACTCTGGTGTAGACTACCTTTCATTCGTGTGTCATGCAAGTGCAAGTCCTCATTTTTCTTGAACCTGTTTTCATTTTCTTTAATATAGGTAATTATTTGAAATATGTATAAGCTGGGCAAAGTTTGTATTTGCGATCTTTTAAATAGGTCTTTACATGTTGACAGTGGATGGACATTGAACATAGCTCTTAGTATTTTTTTCTGTGCTCTGAATGCCTTATCAGCATGTGACGAGGAACTCAAGAATACTAATCCATATTGTAGAACTGACTTAACAAGCCCGTAATATAGTAATTTAAGTACATTAAAAGAAACAGAGTCTCTGAGCTGCCTTATCATGTAACAACATGTGCTTAGTCTGGAGCATACAGTTTTTATATGGGCCTCCCATGTTAATTTTTGGTCAAGTGTAACACCTAGAAATTTCATTGTTTCTGTAGCTTCAATTGATTTTCTATTGATATGTAGGTAAAGATTTTGGTCAGGTGTAACATTCCTTGTTAAAAACCGCATAAAATATGTTTTCGTCACATTCAATTGAATTGAATCTATAAGTCACGGAATAATCTACGTCACACATCCAAAGCAATTATTTTTTACTCTTTAGTGCATTTGAATAAAAGCTTGTTTTCAAAAAGCTTTTTTATTAATTATTTTATTTCTGTAATGAATTATGGAAAAATCCTCAAAAAAAGGAAATGAAAAAAATACTTCTGAAGTAATAAATAAAATTATTTCTCATCGTAATCCTAAAGTAACTTTTATAGTATGTGAACCCTGATAAGTTCTTTTTCGAACAATATCTCGTCATCCTTGATATATAATTAGTATAATAGTAAATAATCCTAATAATAATAAATTATGGTTATATAAATGAAATCATTTGATTAATCCTATTATTGTAATTAATCAGTTTTGTTCCCTAAATCGAGTATTTTCTGATGTCTCCAAATGATTAGCCCATTAGGTGATGTCTTCCTTCACTTCCATTATATGTATAACTACACATAAAAAATATCATAATTGCTGGAGACCAATCATGGATGATATGATAGTAAAAAAAAGATGGTGTTTCATTACAGCAACAAAAATATGACAGATACAACAAGAATACACATCCCCGATCCCAACAGACTATAAAATTTCCAGAGTTCTTTGAATTATTTGAAATTTACTACTTGAAAACTATTGAATATTGGAAAAATGTAGAAAATGATATAATTATCCTTTCATAAAACGTCACAGAAAACTGGGTTTTGGAATCGTTTATGTTGTCATCATATTTTTTTTTTGTGCTCTCTCAGGTAGATAACCACAACACAAATTTTCCTTATCTCATCACTTACCAGTTATGGTATTACCAATTGAGAGAATCAAACTATAGTTAGTATGAAGTCCTTCTCTGCGGAAAATTAATCCCTTGCTAATCAAAATTTATCTATTCAATTTTCCATAAAATCAACTGAGGAAGAAGTGTGGGGCCTAGGCCCGCCATGTGTCTAGGCCGACAAGGGGTAATACTTATGACGATCCCAGACATAGCTGGGTAAAGTCCATTTCCCCTCTCGGTTAACATGGTAGCATACCTAGTAGATTTTGAAGGAAAGTAAGCGGCGGATATGGTTGATGCGAGAGAAATCTTGCTGATATTGGAATTCTCCTGTTGACATGGGTATCCAGGGGAAGAGGACCTCCCCATAGGCTTGCCGTTGCCTCGCCACAAGGTGTTGGACTCTGGGGGGGCAGGGTGATAGATAGTTGACTAATGAAAAACATACCGTATTCGGTAGAGACGGGGAAGACCTTTATCTATGGGCACTGATGTATTCCTTGCTGACTTGGCGGGAAGCGGCGCATTTACTCGCTCGGGTACTGACATCCCAGAGCCAGTAGTCTCATCAGGCGGACCCACCGTGGCTGAAATGATTCGGTAGCAGGATAACCTAGCGCGTTGATCCAGCGTAACCGGATTTCCATAGTGTGGAGTAGGGTAAGGTACTCACCAGCTTGCTGTTGTTACCACTGTACATATTGTTGCTGTGGAAGTAGTGTATTCGTGAATACAGACAAGATTTGGGAAAAAAACTGATTGAGCTTACAGAAATAGTACGCTCTATATATATAAATAAATTAATAATTTCCGAAAGATTAGTAAGTAAATACATTTCAAAAGAGTAGATCATAGGGGGGTTGATATGACTCTTCAGCCCCTCCGTACCTCGACCTGTGAGGTCTTTCGAACATTACCCTTCACCTATTCAAGACCCGGAATTCCGAGATTCCCTGCAAAGCGTATCAGTTTCCTGGGAGCTAAGTTCCTGGTGGATAAGGGCGTTAGTATAACTTCTTCGAGGAACCCAAGCCTTTTGCAAAACAGCACTTGGTAGTCGCAAAGCAGGTGTTTTGCAGTTTCAGCGAAATTCCCGCAGTAACGGCACAGTTCACTGTGATCTTTCCAGTTTTTTGAGGTGATACCTCAGAGGACAATGTCCGGTGAGCAGTACCAGTTTCAAGTCTTGCTTGTCCAACTCGAGGTATCTCTACCCTATTCCAGTGGGTTTCAATTTTGTCAGCTTCCCAGCGCCGAAACTCTTTCTTGATGTGGGCTTTGAAAATATCACAGAAGGGTTCTGGGCCAGAAAATTGGGTGTTCTCCCCTTCCAAGGCTGTTCGCTTCCGCGTTGCCTTTTATTTCTTTGCACTCACATCAGAGTAACCTGATTATTCGTAGCCAGTTGTCTTAGGGAGAGTTTGTAGTCCCAAGTCAGTCTAGACTCACAAGTGTGTAACTTTAGAGCTGCTTTTTCAAAGAGTAAAACAGAAATAAATTCTCTGGAATCTTCAAAATACAACAAAATATCACGATTCCTAAATGAATAAACTTGTTTCAAATAGTCATCTGAAAAATAAGAAATAAAATCTCCATATTAGTCAGTGTCAGAATATATTTACATTTTTGCAGAATATGTTCTTTGAACAAATACCTTTATCTTCGCTCAGTCTTTGTTTTCTAATAATTGTGAGTATTTCACCTTCAATTCTTCACATTCATATCTCTTCGAGGGAAATATTTTATTTCTATATGTTTTCGAAAATCTTCTGTTACAATTTTTTTCTGATCTGCTGTCCATTCCACCAATGTCCTTTTCATTCCTCTTTCAATGTTTTTTTTTCATTTTTGTTTTTCTAACCTCAGTCACACTATCGAATTCATTATTTTCTAAGGAGTATTCTCCCATTCCTCCTCGCAAAACTAACAGTCAGTGATATAATCTCTTTTGTTGAAGGAACCTTATGAGGTAATCCAGAAAAAAATATTCTACAATGAAAAAGGGGGAATTTTTGTGGCATAGAGGACAAATTATTAAATTAAAGGAAAAAAAAGCATCGTCAAGTGGGAGTCGAACCCATGACCTTATGATTTCTAGCCATACGCTCTACCATCTGAGCTATTCGAGGACATAGGGATCAACACACACTCGTGAACCCTTTTCTTCCATAATTCAATATTCATGTGAGAAATGAATCGAAAATCAAACGTACTTATCACTGGCCGTCGAGATCCATTACCTGTCACTCAACTTCATCGTCATTCGAAAATTTCAGTAGCAGATCTAAGCAGATGATCTCTAACCACTGATAAGATTTAGCCAAATATATAAGGTGAAAGTGGAAATATTGTGTCCAAAATATATAATGAAAAGGGGAAATTTTGTGGCATAGAGGACAAATTATTGAATTAAAGAAAAAAAAGCATCCCCAAGTGGGAGTCGAACTCACGACCTTATGATTTCTAGCTATACGCTCTACCATCTGAGCTATTCGAAGACATAAGAATCGACAAACACTCGTGAACCTTTTCTTCCATACTTTAATATTCATGTGAGAAATGAATCGAAAATCAAACTGGCTGTCGAGATCCATTACCTGTCACTCAGCTTCATCATCATTCGAAAATTTCAGTAGCTGATCTAAGCAGATGATCTCTAACCACTGATAAGATTAAGCCACATAAGGTGAAAGTGGAAATATTGTGTCCGAAATATATAATGAAAAAGGGGGAATTTTGTGGCATAGAGGACAAATTATTAAATTAAAGAAATAAAAGCATCCTATGTCCTCGAATAGCTCAGATGGTAGAGCGTATGGCTAGAAATCATAAGGTCGTGGGTTCGACTCCCACTTGAGGATGCTTTTTCCTTCTTTAATTCAATAATTTGTCCTCTATGCCACAAAATTCCCCCTTTTTCATTATATATTTCGGACACAATATTTCCACTTTCATATTCTACAATATTCAGTTATATTCCCCTAAGTTTCAGATTTCAGATTTATTCAAAGTAAAAGTATACATAACATGGTATACAGTGATTTATATTAAAGTTTCTAACTGGACCACAAAACTGCACCTAAGCATACTGAATGCTTGTGTTGTGCTTGTCTGCAATCCTCCAGAAACATTGAGATTGTACAGAAATTCATTGATGGTGATAGTTTTTTTTTATGAGTACAAGACATTTATATACAATATATTAGGTACAATGAAGGCAAGATTAACTTATTATTGAGTGAGATGTTCTTAAGAATAGGTGGGTGCTGAGTAACACATCGACTCAATTAATATTTGATAGATTTTTGTTTGATTTTTTTGAACGAAAAGTTTTGTTTGTTTTTTATATTTATGGAGTTTTGTTATTATCTTTATTTCAGGAGGTAGATTATTATAGAGTTTCGGCCCAAAGAAAAAAATGTGTATGACTCTTTTTGAACATTGGTATATATATTTCAAGTTTGTCTAGTGATCTGGTATTTTTTATGACTTCCATGGGACGACTGAAACGACTTACGTTGTGGAACATCCATTCCAGGCATTGATAGGCATATAAGCTTCTAATGTCTAGTATCTGCAACTGCTCATACAGTTGTACAGTGGAATGTAGTTTAGGTTTTTTAAATATGATTTTTAGAATTTTGTTTTGCATTGACTGGAGTTGTATTAAATTATTGTGGAATAGCCCGCCCCATACCTTAATACAATAACCTAATATGGATTCAGCCAAGGAGTGGTAGGTTACTCTTAGTGTTTTATTATTCAGAATATCTCTCAATTCATACATTTTTCGAGTCAGCTGCCTAAGCCTGTTTGTCAATGATACCACATGCTTTTCCCAGCTTAAATGTTCGTCTATCATGACACCTAAATATTTGATGCTATTACATTTTTCTATTTTTGGGCAATACCATGTTGAACGATTTTGGCAATCATTTCCGTGTACAAGAATACTACTTTTATCTGTCGGTTGATCGATCACTTGCTGTTAAAGAAAATGAGATGTACTTTGTTTTCTTAACATTCAAGCTCAGTAGGTTTTGGTCTAACCATTTCTTAACTTGTCCTAGTCCATTATTAGCATTATTTATAACTTTGTCCCAAGTTTTTGCAGAAAAAATTCCAGATATCCGATACTATTTATGTAAATAAGGAACAGGATTGGTCCCAAGACTGTTCCTTGTGGTACACCAATTGTTATTTCTGATGGGTTGCTATTATATTCTCCAAGCTTTACTCTCTGTGATCTCTTGTATAGATGATTTTGTAGAATATTCTTAATAGGCCCTCTAATCCCATAATTATAAAGCTTCTCCAAAAGTAATTCGTGAGATATAGTATCAAACGCCTTGGCAGGTTCAAGAAAGATAGCGAGACATTTGTCTGATTTATCCAAGGCGTTTACGGTTTTTTCCACAAAATCAAGAACTGCTTTTTCTGTATTAGCATTACTCAAAAATCCATATTGTTTTTCAGTAATAACGTTATTTTTGTTTAAAAAGGTTATTAGTCTTTTTTTGATGCTGTGTTCAAAAATTTTTGCAAAATTGTCGATCACAGAGATTGGTCGATAATTTGCGATAAGTTTCCGTTCGCCAGATCATGTGGAATTTCACCGCTTTCATAACAGATGTTCATGATATGAACCAGTGGATCTACTAGATAGTTATGAAATTGTTTAATGAGTTTTGCTGAAATTTTGTCTGGACCTGGTGAACAATTGCATTTGAGCATAGCTATAATATTGATGATCTCATTTCTTGTTGTAGGCTCAAGAACCATTGTGGATGGTACTGTTGGGTCATTTGAGAGTCTTTGAGGATGTTCGAGCAGGGTTTTATTTATATTGTTTTGCATCTTTAATCCTATTTCAACAAAATATTTGTTAAATATGTTTGATTTTTGTTCATTGTCTGAAATAGCAATGTTATCGGTATCTGTTATTGGTATGTTTGTTAAGGAATATTTACTAGGATTTCTGTTTAAAGTCTCATTGATTATTTGCCATGTTTTTCTGCTATCACCTTTTACTAAATCAAATTTATTTTTATAGTATTCATTTTTTGTTTTTTTTATTAAGTTATTTAGTTTATTTCTATAAATTTTATACGGTTGGCATTTTCTGGGGATTGCGTGCTTTAATCTTTTCTTAGGTGTCTTATGTAAAGTAGATATATTCTCATTCGGATTGTTATCTCTGGAGTGGAAGGACGACTGTCAATTTCGTAATTCAGTCTTCCAGTGCTTCTGGGTGTAGAAGGTAGGGTTTCGTTTTGATCCCTTGATATTGGATTCTCGTGGGTAGAAGGTAGTTTCTCATTGTGTTTGCTAGGGCTGGACGAAATATTCAAAAACTCATTGGTTGTGATTTGAAAGAATTTGAGAGCAAAGATCGAAAACGATTGTTTTTTTTACCTGAAAATAAATGATGACGAAATAATTGAAGGAAAAATGGGCTTTTTCTGAGATGAGTAGGATCCAAATGAATGCGAATGATATGGGATAAATTGAAATATGAACTTAATAACGTGTCTATCGTATTGGGCTAAATGTTGGATCTGCATCGGAGTCGCCCACAGGAGAATAATGCTATCCCAAAACTACCGTCTGTGTCGTGAAAAGAAAGAGCGTCTGTCCAGTTCACTTTTGGAGCATGCCCGGCCTTGAATATAAACACTTTGGAAAAGTCTGTAGTCCACATAAAAAGTAAGAGTTACCATCTCACAATGCTGTAATCAGTCAACCAAACTATCAAAAAGCAATTTGAGAATTTTCACACATATGTAAAGGTTCTGAATAACTCAATTTCTTGAAAATTAATAAAAACACTTGCAATTCTCAAAAAGTTATTTCTGGCGAATAAATGGGGGAAATTGATGTAATTTACTATTGCATTCATATATGATATGTTTTCCTCCTCATAAATCTTGAATTTCTGTAAAAACATATAAAAGTCCGGTAAAAAAAATTCAAATAAGTTTACTTACTCACAAAATAAAAGTGCACCAGAACTTCGCACGTGTTTGCACATGAAGACACTGACCAAAATGTATTTTTGTACATGGTTGCCAGACTGAGGACGCATCATCATGCTACAGGTGAAAGGAGTATATTCAATGTATATTGGCATTCACGATTTAAAGCGCCCCCCAAACAGAAATTGTCTGAACTAAATGTATACTGGAACTTTCAAAGACCGTATAATAGTACGTCCTTCATTATGTTTTTCTGGTGTACATAACTCTCGCATTTGATAATGAATGTTTTCTGTTCTCATATGCTATGGGAGCTCTGGAAGCGGAGTAAAATTTGCGAATATATAATTCGATGGTTCGTTCAAAATAATGGAATTATTATAGAAAAACAATACTGCGTCCGGTATACGGACGTTGTATCATTCAGGACGCGGTAGTGTATGGTCGGAAACCCACGTACGGACGTTATATTGTACGCGGGATGAATATATATATATATATATATATATATATATATATATATATATATTGACAAACCCATATGTTATATTAAGATTTTCAGGACACCGAGTATAGATGGAAACAATTTTAATTACAATGTATACACGATTTAAAACGTAAATCAACCACTTTTAGAGTATTACTTAACGTTACTCTGCAAAATCATTTATGCAATTTAATAACGAGATAGCATGGGAAAGACTTGTTTCATTTTTTTAAATCCTTACCTTACTTATATTTATAAAAAATTTGAATAAAATGAAAATAAATAATATACATGCATTAACAAAAATATTACTCACTTCAAAATAACTCCGCAGAATATAAACAATTATTAAATGATCAATGAATGATCAAATGATCAATGAATATCAATTAACAATAAATATTACACACTGTTACTCACAATAAATATTACTCACTGTTAAAATACGAACAGCGCATAAACAAATTATTATTACACACTTTCACTATCTATTTTCTGAAACACGGGCATGAGTGAGGCAATGAATGATAGCACAAAGAAGAGAACAAAAACGAGGCCAGCGACGTATATAGCATAGTTCTCTCTTTTTATCTCTCTGGCCAGGTACCTATTTTCGGTTGAAAAGGAAACATCATCAATTGAATACTGAATAGAAATATTTTTCTGTGAATTGAAAATTCACGATTAAAATGAAGATATTTTTTGTGAATATCTAACAGAAAACAACTACTTCCCCGCCTAAAGCCATTGCACATTGAACTATATCTGATTGATATTGAGAAAGGACCCTAACTCAGAAGAAAAAATCTGAAAATGTCCAGCGTTGCTTCAGCCGGGGAAGTAGTTTTTTTCTGTTAGATATTCACAAAAAATAACTTCATTTTTATCATAGATTTTTCAATTCACAGAAAAATATTTCTATTCAATATTCATTTGAGAATGTTTCCTTTTTCAACATGAAAAATAATAACCTCTTGTGGGGTTTATCTTGAATGATGGAAGATAGGGACTAAAGTTTATCTTTCAGTCGCAGATGATTCCACATCTGATTTTATGAACATCCTTTCCATATTTTCAAATAAATCGACCTATTTTATGTCCTTTTTGTGTCAGAAGTGTTTCGTTTGAAGAAACATTACACTCAAATTCGACCTTGAAATTTTACTCTCATCGTGCCCAAAGAAGTTTAACTTTATAAACAAAAATTCCTCTGGTGAAGACAATTTATCTCCCAAGTTCTTAAACTTATCATCTGTAAATGTTATCATCTATAAATAATGCATTTGGTACAGGTGTGTTCCTGTCTAGCTTGGAATCTGCATAAGTAATATCCCTACATTTCATATTGACAGCAAATTTATATGGAAATCGCATATCGCACACCTGACAAAAAACTTTCCTCAAGTTTGTTTTTGTTAAGACGATTAAGAATGTCTGTGTTCCATATCATGATGAAAATGGCCTATTTTGCTTTCATAAATTGTCATCTACAATATGGAATTTTGATCTGGGGCCACGGCGCCAACATGAAAAACCTCTTTACATTGCAAAAACAAGCAATCCGAATTATATCCGGTGTAGGTATAGTCCATCCAATATCAATTGCAGAAGCTGTTTCTATAGGGAGCAAATGAAAACTCACTTCGCTAACACGAGCGTATATGCGAAGAAACCGAACGAAAAATAATCTGTACTACTCGTAAACATTTTCCGTCGGCAAACGGTAGATCAAAAGAGCCGATAGTCAACGTGGACTCGAGTGACGGCTGTCTGTTGTACAACCGATTCGTCTGGGCCGATCAAGTCGGACATTAATGCTGGCAGGTGTGTCTCTACGATGGGAGGTCATAAATCACGCGTTATATTTGTGTTTTAATAGCTCTGAAAGATTAAAAACCAGTAGCGTCTATGGTCTTGGTGTGTGCCGATCGAAATACGTTTTAGGATATAACAATAACCTACATCAAACAATGAAATAAATTATTTTTCTTTCTTAATGTATTTGTATAAATAAAAGCTTGTCTTTAATTTTTTTTTCATTTTTCACTATTTATGAAGTATTTTCAAAATCTTAAAATATCTAAATAAAATTAGTTATCTCCGCCACTGGTGCTCACAGGATTTCGCCGCAAGACTTTTTTATGCTTCTGCAATTAATATTGGGAAAACTATATAAGGACACACTGTAATGACCTATTTTCTTACCCTACCTAGCATGTATATACATATATATATATATATATATATATATATATATATATATATATATATATATATTGGGTGCCAATTGTAATATAATGATGATATATCAAATTATTTTGTTATTATTTCGCCCCACACTTTGGGTGCCAATTTGTTATGTATTGATAAATTGAATAATAATAGTTGTTGTTATATAATGAAGATTGCTAATAGTTTTCGCTCTTCTTTGTGAGCCAAATTGTTATAATATAGATAATTATTTGTGCCCTGTATAATATATTTTGCAATGTAATAATAATTGCTAGCTACGTCACTGTTCTCTCGTCACATTGCTGCCAATTGTTATCATTTTCTTTACCACAGCTAAGCACAGTTGGTACGCCTCTTGTCTCAGATAGCCGGTTCAGGCAATTGAGCCACTACTTGATATGTCAAATTTCAATTTATTCAATGGTCATAAGTATGATTGTTGATCATTGTAGAAAACAAACGACAAAGTATCAAAAAGCAATTATTTCCTTTATTCAGGAAAACTTAATTTTACCTGGCCTACGAAAGATAACTTACTCTAAGGTGAATATAAAATTTTCATGGATAATCATGAGAAACAAGTCATGGATAGATAGACACAACCTCACTTTTTCCTTGAAAGTGAAAATTTCTTTAATAGTTCGAAATCAATTGAAATAAAGTTCTTCCGATGGAATATGCGTTATTAGTGAAATTGTTCAGTTCGGAATGTGCACTATGGAAGGTTTATACCTGTCTGGAACTGTCCCTGTTCAATACACACCAGGACTTGGATTCCCTTTCACTCCAATGCTATCAGGAACTCCAATACCAAATAGAAAAGACCATACAAATTCAGCAATCAGCCTTGGATACTTGTATACGGTGTACAAATAAGGTAATCTTGGTTTTCTGCTTATAATGTGGAATTATTCAATTTTTCTTTCTCCCAAAAATATAACGTGGCATACGTTCAAATCTATTTTCGATCTCCTGTCGTGGCTTTGTTTGTTGTCACCTAGATACCATTTTTTGTTCCTTCCCTCTGATTCGAATTTTTGAATTCGCGCACTAAATTGTCACTTTTTCACTGTTTGTGGTTATTTGTCATAACTTATACATAAAACTATTTTTCCATTCTTATTAACTATGTACACAGCTGTATGGGGTCGGCTTTAGAATAGCCCCATGGTAAATCCTGCCTGTCGTAAGAGGCGACTAAAAGGATAACCGTAGGTGGAAGATGGTCTCATCGCCCGGTGAAATACCACCATATCGACTTTGTGTGCTGTGAAATGGATCATTCCATGTTTCAGTGTTCGGTCGATACTTTCCGGTCTCCCTCTTTCCTTTTCCCCAATTCCTCCTTTATTTTCAGGTGCATCCTAATAGAAATAATGATGAAGTCTCTTAGAGTAAAACACTCCGGAAGCAAAATACCTCTCCATTCGGATTTCCGGGCGAGAGGTACTCGAGGGGACTCAACATTAAAGATTAATTTTTGCAACATCCGCGGACTCAACAAGAACATCAATGACGTCCACCATCACCTACAGACGAAAAACCGGATATTCTGGCTCTAACAGAAACACAAGTAAACTCGTCCACCAACAAGGTCCATATGCTTTGTCCTGGTTACGAACTCCATTCTCGATTCAGGTTCAAAGGTGGAGTCTGCCTTACGCTAAGGCTAACCTTTCATGCCAGCGTGAAGAGAGTTTGGAACCGAAAGACTTTGATGTGATGTGGTTCAAGCTATCTGATACCAAACTGACTAAGTTCCTCTGCTGCCTTTACCTTTCACCTAATGAACCTTCATATAACGACCTCTTTGAGTTTTTATCACTCAAACTGGACTACATTCAGGAGAACCATCCAACAGCTGAAACCATAATCATGGGAGACTTTAATGTACATAACGCTGCCTGGCTCAAATTCTCTAACAAAACAGATGATGCGGGTCGTCAAGCCGAGGCCTTCGCCATCACTCATGGTTTAGAACAACTGGTCGAGCTACCAACCCGCATCCCTGATGTCTACAACCAGTCTGCCAATACACTAGATTTTTTCCTCACCACCAATCCTGACCCCTATAGAATAGAAGTTTGTGCCCCACTTGGAAACTCTGATCACACCCTCATCTCCACAACATGCTCTTTCCATTTACCATCGAGCTGCACAATACCACCCCGTCTCATGTGGCATTACAATTCGGCCGACTGGGAAGGTCTTCGTATGTTTGTCTCAGCGTTTCCATGGAAGAGAGTTTGTTTCTCTTCAGTAGATCCAACACGATGTGCTGAGACAATTTCTGAAATCATCATGTTGGGGATGCAAACCTACATACCGAATACCGAAAGAAGAACATCATCCGATAAGACCTGGTTTAACAGAAACTGCTCTAGAGCTGTGGCTTCCAAACAGGCAGCATACCATCGATGGCTAAAAAATCCGGGCCCTGAGACCAGAGCAGCATATGTCGAGGCTAGAGGCATATGCAAAGAGACAATAGAATGCTCAAAAGATGCCCACAATGCCAAAATAAGATCAAAACTTGCTGAATGTCCTAACAGATCCCGTTCATTTTGGTCTTTCGCCAAAGCTGTGGGAAGAAACTTCACTTCCAGCTCATTTCCTCCTCTAACCAAAGAAGATGGAACACTAGCAACGACTGCCCAGGAAAAAGCCAATATCTTTGCGCACCTATTTGCTGGAAATTTCACTCTGGATTCATCGGGAAAACAACCCCCGAACATTACACCTATTGACAGTCACATGCCGAGATCACCTTTCGCCACGTACTATCAGAAAGATTTTGCTGGGTCTCAACACCAACAAAGCCTGTGGATCTGACGGAATCCCGCCGATTGTTCTCAAGAAATGTGCCCCGAACTAACACCTGTTCTTTGCAAGTTGTTCAACCACTCTTACAATTTGGGGTATTTCCGTCCAATTGGATAATTGCAAGAGTACAGCCAGTCCCCAAAAAGGCAAAAGGCCCTACCTAGCAACTACAGACCTATCGCACTGCTATCTATTATTTCAAAGGTCATGGAAAAAGCCATCAACATCGAGCTCATGAAATATCTGGAAGACTCAGGAATTGTCAACGATAGGCAATGGCTTCCGCCATCAGAGATCAACTGGTGACCTGCTCAAACTACGTCTCACATATATGGCAGCTATCTATTGAAAAGTATGGAGAAACTTTAGCTGTGGCATTAGATATCTCCAAAGGCGTTCGATCGAGTTTGGCACCAGGGACTCCTCGCCAAGCTTCCGTCTTATGGCTTGCCCCCTCAGCTGTGTTCTCTGCTTGCTAGTTTTCTCTCAAACAGGTCTCTCCATGTAGTGGTCGATGGAGTTTCATCTGACACTCTACTCATAAATGCTGGTGTTCCGCAAGGATCTATTCTCGCACCAACACAATTTCTACTTCACATCAACGACCTGTTGAAAGCAACTTCATGTCCAGTACACAGCTTTGCCGATGGTAGTACCCTCCATACCGCTTTCTCTTCCAGGGCCCCTATATCAGCCGGTGAAACCAGAAATGAACGAGGAAGAAATGTTAATAATATAAATATGGACTTAGCAACAATTCTCGAGTGGGGATCTAATAACTTGGTAGAATTCAATGCAAACAAAACACAAGCATGTCTTTTCTCTAGAAAAGTCGATCTCACTGTGTCTAACATAACTTTGTCAGGAGTAACCATACCACTGAAGTCATCCATATCGATGCTTGGTATTACTATCAGCAATAACCTCTCCTGGGAAAATCACGTGAGGTCCATTGCCAAAAGTGCATCCCAAAAACTTGGTTTTGTTTTCGTGCCAAGAGCTATTTCACCCCCACCCAGCTGCTTATGATCTATAAGGCACAGATCCGACCTGTCCTGGAATACTGTTCCCATATTTGGAGCGCGGCACCTAAACAAATCCTGAGGCTATTGGATTCTGTCCAAAAAAAGGCAATTCGTCTCGTCGGTGATGCCTCGCTCACAAACTCGCTCACTTGTCTGGAACACCGTAGAAAAGTTGGCGATTTGTCTCTATTTTATAGATATTTTCGTGGGCGATGCTCTTCTGAAATATCAACAATCGTTCCTGCTTTGGCAGTCTCTTCGAGACTAACCCGTCAAGTTCAGTCATCACACCCCTTCGTGGTCACTTTGGAGACCTGCAGAACATCACTTTCAAAGACTCGTTCATCCACGAACAGCGAGGCTTTGGAACTCATTGCCTAGGGAGGTGTTCCCCGAGGCATACAACCTCCAGAAATTTAAGAAGAACACCAACTCCTACCTTCTTTCCCTTGGTTCCCACGATGTTCTCTGAACATTACAGGATATCCCTTTTCGTGGGAACCAGAACATAAAAAAAAAAAAAAATAATCGCCTCTGACACTTTCCCTCTCTTATTCTCTTACAATTTCAAATTCTACATGTGATCATCTGTTCCCTGATTGGCTAGTGTCATCAAGAAGTTTGCTGTTCTACCATTGGCTACTTTTAGTTAGCTACAATTTCATATACTGTATGTTTCAAATTTATAATTTTGTTGATCACATTTTATTCAGGAAAATTTTGTAAATCTAAT
>JAFIRS010008467.1:0-16808 GCA_018342105.1 Gonioctena quinquepunctata
TGCGGCTTCCGACAGACGACTTTTAAGCCTTTCTCGAATGAAAAAAGCAATAAAAACATTTCTCTATATTTACTCTATTTGTTATTGATACTTTCCGTTACCGCTAAGCCACCTGTGATACTCGGACTTTTTAAGCTAGCCGCTATCGCTAATAGCAAAAGAGTACCGAAAGAGAATCACGCATTAAACATGAATTGGAGCCGACGCGCGGCATTAGAAAGAAGAGGTCGTAGTACGGTTAATTTAGCCGCCAGAATTCTAAAAAAAACATGCAAAAAGTTCCTTCAACTCTCGTTTCCTTAATCCATGAGTTTCGGAATTTATAGGTATTGCCCATAGAGAAACTAAAAATAAAGAGAGTTGTCAAACCTGCAGTAAAAGTTGGCACCACGTTTAGACAGTGGTGACATATCTCGCAACTGGCCGAACTAAGTACAGTTGGTAAAACCGATTGAGATACGGCGGGTTTTTCAAATGTGTTACTTTTATATGATTGATATGGTATATATTTTATAAGTGATCGATTTGCCATTCTTGTATTCCATATGAATTATGAATGGTTGTATCATATGAAATACAGGAATGGCAAATCGATCACTAATAAAATATATACAGTAATCGATTTGTAGAATCTGTTAGTTCGTTCGTGGTTGAAATAAAGTTTCAAAGTAAATCTTTATTTCATGATATCAAGAACAAAATTAAAGATCTTATAAAACAAGAATAATAAGTTGAACACTATAAAAACACATTTTATTGTATCTAGGACAAGGTACAACTACAGACAAAAAATAATAAAACTCCGAAAAACAACAAAATTAAAAATATTCTTAGTCTTATCAAATCAACCAAAATAAAACAAATTACATTTACAACAAACCTTCAATAAGTTTGTTCATTTATTAGCACAAAGGAGAACGAGTAGGTATACTTAACAAATACTCCAGTTTGATGATAATCTTCGTACTTCCTCAAATGGTGATAGGAAATGGAAACTGATGGACGGAAATAAGTATCAGTTTGTGAAAAAATTTCTGCAACTGATGGATGGAAATGAGTATCAGTTTGTGAAAAGCAGCTTATATTTTACCTTGTGAAAGAATATTTCGAAGAATTTCAGCGTCAACTCGAATAACAAAACATTCCATTTTCGACGTTGGGTTCATAATTCAAGTCCATTAGTATAATTTCTATAATTAATTTTCCGATGACAATTTACAGTAGAATTATTCTGAAATTATTACGTGGTTTGTCATTTTCTGACAAATGTCGAAATTGGAAAGTTATCATGTCAGGCTACTTTCAGACTAGGCGGAACGCGGATCGCGGAAATGTCAAATTCCTTATCATTTTTCCGCTATAAATAAAAATGCTTTCTCACTATGCGGAACCGCGAAATCAGCTGTTTGGCGCTATCATCAAACGTTTGAAAAGTTAACCTCTAATTAATTAAATACCGATCTCCATCCATGATGAAGTCCGAATTGAAATTAGTCATTGGAGCTATGTGCCTCAAATTAGTCAAAATGAAAAACAGGTCTCAAAGAGCTAGAGAAATACATTGAAAAAAATTGTTGATCTACGCATTTGAAGTGCTAAAACATGCAATAGATATTATAGTCGGATATTAAAAATTTAGGACAGCTCAAATATATATTTTAAATTTTCGTCCATTTTAGTACTAATTAAACCCATACACCGTTTACACTTAGGTTTGCTGATTACTTCCGCCATATATAACTCTTGTCTCTTGTTTATGCTTCCGCCAGAAAAAGTTGACTGAAATTTAACAATTTACGCCGGAATGACCTTGAGATTGAATTCCAACGTTTCCATTGGCCTAAAATTAAAATTTGACATTTCCGCGATCCGCGTTCCGCCTAGTCTGAAAGTAGCCTCAGTCGTCTGTTGATTGCGAGCAGCGCCTCCATGCGCGACTGGCCGTACTAAACACTTGGTGGTCAACATAGAGAAACTAAAAATAAAGAGAGTTGTCAAACCTGCAGTAAAAGTTGGCACCACGATTAGACAGTGGTGACATATCTCGCAACTGGCCGAACTAAGTACAGTTGGTAAAACTGATTGAGATAAGGCGGGTTTTTCAAATGTGTTACTTTTATATGATTGATATGGTATATATTATATAAGTGATCGATTTGCCATTCTTGTATTCCATATGAATGGTTGTATCATATGAAATACAGGAATGGCAAATCGATCACTAATAAAATATATACAGTAATCGATTCGTAGAATCTGTTAGTTCATTCGTGGTTAAAATAAAGTTTCAAAGTAAATCTTTATTTCATGATATCAAGAACAAAATTAAAGATCTTATAAAACAAGAATAATAAGTTGAACACTATAAAAACACATTTTATTGTATCTAGGACAAGGTACAACTACAGACAAAACAATAATAAAACTCCGAAAAACAACAAAATTAAAGATATTCTTCAGTCTTCATCAAATCAACCAAAATAAAAACAAATTACATTTACAACAAACCTTCAATAATTTTGTCCATTTATTAGCACAAAGGAGAACGAGTAGGTATACTTAACAAATACTCCAGTTTGATGATAATCTTCGTACTTCCTCAAATGGTGATAGGAAATGGAAACTGATGGACGGAAATAAGTATCAGTTTGTGAACAAATTTCTGCAACTGATGGATGGAAATAAGTATCAGTTTGTGAAAAGCAGCTTATATTTTACCTTGTGAAAGAATATTTCGAGGAATTTCAGCGTCAACTCGAATAACAAAACATTCCATTTTCGACGTCGGGTTCATAATTCAAGTCCATAGTATAATTTCTAAATTAATTTTTAATTAAAGTGAAATTATTCTGCAATTATTACGTGGTTTGTCATTTTCTGACAAATGTCGAAATTGGAAAATTATCATGTCAGTCGTCTGTTTATTGCGGGCAGCGCCTCCATGCGCGACTGGCCGTACCAAAAACTTGGTGGTCAAGATCGCCAATGTTTCAAACAGTCTCTTTATTTTTAATTTGTCTATGGTGGTCAAGATCGCCAATGTTTCAAACAGTCTCTTTATTTTTAATTTGTCTATGGTATTGCCCTGTATACATGTTGCAATTGAATCATCCATAGAATTTTGATTCATTTGGAAAAAGTGCTGAATTATAAATTTGAAAAACTTTGAATTTCTAATATTGAAGATATTTTCCAATTGTGCCATTGAAGAAGAGTTGCCATTTGGAGAATTTATTGCAGTTGAACCCAAATTATGATGATGATATTAGTTGACAAGTAGTATCCATATGTCACATGAAAATACCGAAGTCATACTGGAAGATCAAATTTCAAACAGTGATTTCCATTGTACGCAAGTAAATTATAATAAGGATAATGAAAATTCAACTGATAAATTGATATTACCCCATGATTTTGTCCTCACTCAACCTACACCTGAGAAAAATATAGAAAACGATAATGAAATAATCATCTAAGAAGAGAAAATGAACTTTTACAAGAAATTTTGAAAGCAAAGAATGAAATCATTTCAAAAAATGAGAAAATAATTGATACTCTTAATAGTCAAGTATATTTATTGTCCAAAGAATATAACAAAATTATTACAGAGCATAATGATAAAGAAGAAATATTAAGAGAGTTTAACTTATTGAAAGAAAGAACTGAATCATAGCCGGAATGCCAACAAAATTGAAGATAACGAAATGAAATCATATGCTAATATAGTCAAAAATAATAATCAGAAACATAATACTACCCCACATAATATTCCAGCCTTGATTATCAAACCAAAAAATCGACAATCATTTAAAAAAACTAAGGAAGATATTCAAACAAAAATAAATCCAATTATTGCTAAGGCTAGAATAACGAAAATTCAAGAAATTCAAAAAGGAGGAGTTCTACTGAAGTCAAATTCGGATGAAGAAATAGAAAGGCTACTAGAAATCAGTAAAAAAGAAATAGGAGAAGAATATGTTATCACAACATCAAAGCTAAGATCACCTAGACTGGTTTTCATTGGAACAAAAAATTTTAGAAGTACAGATGTACTTAAAAAAGAGCTGTGTATATTCAATTACATCAATGATGATGATATACTTAATATCAAATATTCAAGACAATCAAAATATTCCAAAAAATTTATCATTTATATTGAAACTAAAGGCAAAACATTCAACAAATTAGTGAACAAAGACATGATTCTTGGATGGCATACATTCAAAATCAGAGAGGATATCAATATTATATCTTGTTCTAATTGTAATGAATATGGCCACATTTATCGAGATTGCAGAAATTCCCCATCTTGTTCATTTTGTGCTGGAAATCATATTAGTAAGCAGTGTAATAATCGAAATATTCCCTGTTGCATTAATTGCAAAAAAATAAATGAAAAATTTAAGTGTAATAATAACCAAAATCATACTTCAAATAGTAATGAATGCCCAATTTTACAAAAAAAAAAATGCTTTATCTAGAGACAGGATCAGTTATGAATAATTTCAATTCTGTTAAAGTTACAAAAATCCAAAATTTAAATATACTTTAAGTATCTAAATATACGAAGTATGGTAAATAAAATTGATGAAATACAAATTGTTCTAAAAAATTATCTACAAACACATATATTGATTTTAACTGAGACATGGATAAAACCAAATGAAACAGATTATTTTAATATCCCTGATTTTACAAATATTCACCACTGCCGTGAAAATAAGCAAGGGGGTGGAGTTGCTATTTACTTAAAAAATGGTTTGAAATATCAAGAAATACATAAAAATATAAATAAAGAGTACAATACAATTGAAATTGAAATTCATAATTTTAATTCAAAATTGAAAATTATTTCCCTCTATAGACCACCAAATTCAAATCTTGCCGAATTCCTCGATTATTTAGATAAAATAATGAATTCTAATAAAAAACTTATTATAATAGGTGATTTTAATATCAATCTCCTCACGAATAGCAGTGATTCTACTAATTATAAATATATAATAAACAGTAACGATTTTCAGATCATGAACAAAATTGAACCAAATTATTATACCAGAAAACAAAACAATTCTTTCAGCATACTTGATCATATTCTGACTAACTGCCACAACTAAATTTCAATATAAAATTAGAAGATACTTCAATAACAGATCATCGCATAATATACACATCCATTGAAAAATCAGAAATTGCTTTAAAAAATTACATAAAACGCGAAATCATTAAAATTGATTACCCCAAATTCAAACAAATACTTTCTGATAATTTAAAAAGTACCCAATGTGGAGAATTTCAGGAATTAATGAATATGATTTTAGAAGCTAAAGATCTATCTTCTACCAAAATATATATGAGAATACGTGAAAACAATGATTGGATTACTGATTCATTAATTCGTGAAATGAAAGTTAGAAATAAAAAGTTCGAAATACATAAACAAAATTTAGAAAATGAAGAATTATTCACTGAATATAAAATTCAGAGAAATAAAGTTAATGCCATGATTAAAAGAACTAAAACTGAATATTACAATAAAAAATTTGGTTCTAAAATGGTTGAAATTTATAATTGTAATCAATCAATTAACTTCCTTATACCAGAACTTGTTCTGTTTGGAAGATGTATTGCAATAAATAAATAAATAAATAAATAATCCAAAAAAACTATGGGATACAATAAATTATTGTATAAAAAACAAATCAAAATTCACCAAAAAAACAGATATTGAATCTTTATAAGTAAATGGCCAAATTATCAATAGTGAATTAGAAATAGCAGAGAAAATGAATTCACACTTTTCAACTATTGGTGAGAATACAGCAAAAGAATTGAAAACCTTTTATAATAATATACCTAATGATACTATACCACCAACTAAAAATAATTCAACATTGTTACTATTTTCCACTGATGAATATGAAATTATAGATATAATTAATACCCTTAAAAAAACATGCCCTGATCCAGAAGGTTTTATTGAACGAGATATTGTAGAATTAAAAAATATTTTGGCAGGAACATTAAGTAAATTAATCAATAAATCTTTCATAACAGGAATTTTTCCCCATGAATTAAAACATGCATCAATAAGAGAGATGCCCAGAATCCAATCAATTACAGGCCCATAGCATTAATAAGCATATTTTCCAAAATAATTGAAAAAATTATAAAAAAAAGAATAGTAAACTTCATAAATAAAAAATATGGATTTGATTCAAATCAATTTGGTTTTCAAGAAAACAGTGGAACACAAGCAGCAGTACTGCAAGTAATTAATTTTGTACAAGACAAACTTGACAAGGGAAATTATGTAATAGCAATTTTTATGGACCTTAAGAAAGCTTTTGATACAGTTGATCATATAATTCTTTTGAAATATCTCGATTTAATGGGAATTAGAGGAATGGCAAATGATCTAATGAAATCTTACCTTGAGAATAGAACCATTAGAACTAAAGTAAACAATTTTGAATCCAAAAAATTATATATAAATAAAGGTGTTCCTCAAGGATCTGTGTCAGGTCCAATTTTATATTTATCATATATTCAAAATATTTCTAAAATAAATTTAACTAGCGAATACACCATATATGCAGACGATACAGTTCTTTTATATGCAAATAAAAACCCTACAATTCTAGAATATACGATAAACGAAGACCTAAAGGAAATAGAAAAATGGATATATTCTAACCTCCTTTCTGTAAATTCCAATAAAACTCAGTATATGATTTTCCACCAACGAAATAAACAAACTATTAATCTAGATATCCGTATAAAAAATAATTGCTTGAAACAAACGTCCCAAATCAAATACCTTGGTATTTGGATTGATGAGAAACTGAAATGGGACAAGCATATTGATATTCTCAAACAAAAAATATCTCCCATTATTGGTGCATTGAGAAGATGTCCCAAACTTAATACATATGTAGCAAATTTAATTCTTCATTCTCATATCCTCAGTCGAATAAACTATTTAATAAATATTTGGGGATCTTGTTCAAAAAATAATTTCAACAAAATGTCTGTATTATATAAGAAATCATTAAAAGTCCTGTATCGTCTTCCATATGATATACCATCAAATCAACTGTTTGATAAAACGAATACATTTTCTCTAGAGGAACACTATACAATCAACACTCTGAAAGTTGCTTATGATATTATTAATAAAAGGCTGAAATCTAATTTCATATTAACAAGAAACTCCGAAACTCATACTCACCTCACTAGACAATATGACTGGTTCCATCTTGAAGCTATTCACACACAAAGAAATAACTGATTCCATTCATTTTACAACCTCCATTTCTTCTTTTTATTATTATCCTATGTTCATTAATTTCAATTGTATTATTAATTTTTTTTCATTATTTAATTCTATTAATCATGTCAGAATATTTGTTATTACGTTAATATGTTATTATTTACCACTAAATTTAATTCTATTACAAATTATTATAAAACCATGTATAATCTTATACCAGTTAATAACTGTCTGGTTATAATAAATTTATTTTTTTTAAATTTATATGTTCCATTTCAACTGTATACACAATTATTGTAAACACAAATATGAAAATAAATAAATGTTTAACATGTTGAAAAAAAAAAATAGGTATTGGTGCTACGAATGGCAGTATAGTCCATCCAATATCAATTGCAGAAGCTGTTTCTATAGGGAGCAAATAAAAACTCACTTCGCTAACACGAGCGTATATGCGAAGAAACGGAACGAAAAATAATCTGTACTACTCGTAAACGTCAACGTGGACCTGAGTGACTGCTGTCAATTGCAGAAGCATAAAAAAGTCTTGCGGCGAAATCCTGTGAGCAGCAGTGGCGGAGATAACTAATTTTATTTAGATATTTTAAGATTTAAAAAATACTACATAAATAATGAAAAAAAATTAAAGACAAGCTTTTATTTATACAAATACATTAAGAAAGAAAAATAATTTCTTTCATTGTTTGATGTAGGTTATTATTATATCCTAAAACGTATTTCGATCGGCACACACCAAGACCATATACGCTACTGGTTTTTAATCTTTCAGAGCTATTAAAACACAAATATAACGCGTGATTTATGACCTCCCATCGTAGAGACACACCTGCCAGCATTGATTGGCCCAGACGAATCGGTTGTACAACAGACAGCCCACTCGAGTCCGATAGTCAACGGCTCTTTTGATCTACCGTTTGCCGACGGAAAATGTTTACGAGTAGTACAGATCATTTTTCGTTCCGTTTCTTCGCATATACGCGAAGTGAGTTTTCATTTGCTCCCTATAGAAACAGCTTCTGCAATTGATATTGGATGGACTATACGCACTTTTCCAAACCTAGTCAAAAAAATTCACCTTTGTCCAAATCATTTTGAGGTAGATGTCTCTATTTACCGGCCTAAATACTGAAATCATCATTACAGCAGGAGAACAACGTCTCAGTTCTGTAAACCGGAAGAGCGCTGACGAAAAGAAAATGGCCTACCATAAAAAGGTATCGTACGTAGAGAATTTATCTCATTTGAAAAGGAAAGGGGAAACCGTCCACCGAAATCCCAGCACAAGCGTTTTCCATAAAATCGTCAATTCAGAAAAATTGAAAACGAGCGGATCACCGATAACATATACAAGGTAAGCACACGCTAGCTGCGTTTGATTCCTATCGAAAAGGTGAACGAATTTTCGAGCGGAAGGGAATTGATTTGTGTTTATTAATTGCGTAGTTTTAAGATGTCTAAAAACCATGGTGTATTCACTTATACCTGTAAAATATTGGGACAAACTGGGGGACACGGGACACCAGCCCACTTGATAAAGGGAGTTATCTAGAGTTTCAGATGGCGCCGACGTCGTTTCTTGTCATAATTCAGTAAACTGCAATTACAGACCACACAGGGTGTTTTTGTGATTTGTGTCTCTGATTCGTTCTGTGATTGTGATTTTGTCGCCTTTAACGTTATGTCAATTCGTTGTGAAATTTTTTGAGGTTGATCGATCGATGTAACATATTTTAGAACAAACTATTCCATGTACTTATTTCAGTGTTATATAGAATTTTCGAGAGGTGTTCCGAAATAATTCTAATTATGAACCGTACCAATTTATTTTGTATGGTTAATTTTCTATTGATACGACTTCACCGAGTTGGTACTTATGTATTTCTGTCCCTGTTTGCTCATGATAAAAATCTTATGATGGAACGGATGATTTTATGGAGTGCTGTAATTTTACATACAATTACTTAATTTAGCTTTCAAACCAATAAAAGTACGGGAGATGCAATCTCTTTCGCTTTCTGAAAAATCTATATTCTGGACTGATGGAGGTGTTTTGCGACATATCTAAAGCTTTTGACTGTTGCGTAAGCTTCATCTCTACAGCTTCAATTGGTTCGAATCCTATCTTTTAAAGAATTTTAAAAATTTTACGAGTGTATTTTTTGAAATAAAATTTTATGATTCTTTTTCATCTGCACACATTCTCATTTTGGGACTAAACTGTACAAATTTCAGATGTTTATCTTGAAAATTTAAAGACTGGCAGATCTTTAATTGATTTTATAGAAAATTCTACTTTGACGTAACTTCATATATGTACTATTCCTATTAACTTTTTTTACATTTGAAAACAGGACATCTTGTTAGCTACTTTTTCCTTCTTTCATTTAAATTTTTGTTAGCTTAATTTTATCAATTAGATTAGATCAAAAGTTTTAACAAATTAATTGAAGCTCGCTCGTGGCTACGTGCTCCTCAAGAGATGCACTTCATGTACCTCAAGTTTCCGTACGTTAGAAAAAAAAATCTGCAGCTTACAGTTTTCATTTAAAAAAATATTTATATACCTTTTTTATAAAAAATCTTCCATTCTTTCGAATGGCATTATCAGTTTAAAAAAAAATTATATATTTTTCAAGATATTCAACAAACAATGTAATTTTGCAACTTATTTGTTAAATAATAAACTAAGCACACACTTTACGGTTGGTAACTTTTTATATATTGTTCCCTACATCATCACTAATGTACAGTAAAAAGTTCCCACAGTCCCCGAACTTTCTGAAGCTAAAATCTAATATTACTCCACTACTAGTAAAATGACTCGTATATGTATAAATTAATTTGAATCTTCTCTGAACTACCTTTGCCCATTGTAATAATTTTTTTCAACTTGTGATTGTAATGTATCTAGTAACTTTTGTTTGAAGGTTGTAGACGATGTGGTAACTTGATTACTATCGTTTCGGACGTCAATCGTCTTAATGTATTTAAAAGGTTTTCACGACGTTTCGAATGCTTGTATCTGCAATCGTCTTCAGGTGAATACTGAAGATGATTGCAGATACAAGCATTCGAAACGTCGAAATAAACAATTTTTGTAGTAATATATATATATATATATATATATATATATATATATATAAGGATTTGGATATAAGGATTTGGATATAAGGATTTGTATTTTTCCTGGTTTTATTCATGTGATTCCATCTAGCTTTGAACATTAATTTGACAGTTTGTCAGATTTAATGATTCAAAAATGACGGATTTTCATACAAACTCTCACCAATTACAGCATTTCTCATTTCCATATATTTCTTGCAGATATTGTAGAATATTCTGAAAACAATGAACGACCTAGGTATTTTATTTTTCATATCAGAAATTCTTATTATAAGAGTTTTCCCATTAGAATCTTCTAAATCACTTGTTTTCATATTTTTGATCCAGCTAGTTTTTCATAAAAATTCCAAACGGTCACTCCAACATGGGGACAAGTTTTGAGATTTAATAGATTGTTTTAAAAAAAATACGAATATACAAGAGTGCTAACTAGTTTTTTTATCATGAATGACTTGAATGTTCCTCTGCCCTATGTAAAAATATGGTATATACTTTTGCTGCAAACCATAAAAAAACTACACATTGATATTTTCTGCTCGGTTCGGCCGATAACAATTTAAAATCTCGACCACGAATGTTCAACATTGAATTACTGATAAGAAACTAGCTGAATAAATAATTAAAACATTTCAAATTGTTACTGCCCAGCAAAGACCACGGAGAGGTACGAACAGCATTATTTGCCACGGGGGGAGATGTAAGGATTGTTAATACTGGTGAGGAATGTTAGTTTATAAATATAAATACATAAATAAATAAATGTAAATATTTTTTTATCACAGATGGTACTTTTCGCAATAAGATATCACAGGCATCGGAAAATTAAATGAGAATAAATAAATAAATATGTAAAAAAATATCACAGATGGTACTTTCCGTAATATCGGTCAACAAAAAAAATTACAAGAAAATAATATACATAATATGTTTTTTTTTTATCAGAGATAGAACTTATTGTGTAGAATTGAATAAATATAGTATCAAATAAAAATAAAACTTATCAAGTTATATCCATTGGAGAGAATGCCTAAATTTTAATTCAAAAAAATGCAAAATACCTATTCTGATAAAACTGCACTAAAAACTCTGAAATCCCGAAAAAGAGTTTTCAAATAAAACTGAAACGATTACAAAAGAATTTATAATTCTAAAAAATACAAAATATATATCTATTCTGAAAAAACTGTACCAAAAACTCTGAAAACCCGAAATAGAGTTTTTAAATAAAACTGAAACGATTACCATTTCTCCTCCTGCATGAACTATTATTAATCGCTTTCCTTTACTATATGGTTTTTTTAAATTCAAATTAGGATTTTTCTTATCAACCCACGTCTTAGAATGTGTACGAGAACTGTGCAAATACGTTTCATCAGTGTAAACGATGTTTTTTCCTTGTTCACGATACATTTTCAATTTTCTTAAAAATTCCACCCTTAGTAATCTAACTTCATGGCTTTCCATCAAAATCGTTCGATTATCAGGCGTTTTTTCCCAATCAAAACCTAACTCTTTGATTATAATGTGCAATGTTGAACGACTGCCTTCAAACCCTACCTGAGCATTTTTGATTTTTTGAAGAATATACTTTAAAGTAGGGCGTTGTTTTTCAATCAAACAAAAATCATTAATAATCGTTCTTATTGTTTCACCCTGCCCTTCCGTAATATTACTTTTCGACTTTATTCTTCCTACTCTGTTTTGCGGAGACGGCAAAGAAGGAATACTACCTGAATTCACAGCTGATTGATCAGTTTTAATTCTTTTAAAACAATATTCTGTTATATCCATTGCTGCCTTGACACGTTCTTTGTAATTTTGTAAAGGTATTTGTATCCCATTTTTGGCCTCATTTTTCATGAATTTGATAACATTTGCCATAATTTCTTATTCCGCTACTGAACTTACCACTGGGCATTTTGGCAAGGTAACAAGTAAACTATTGCAAAGTTGAATAAATAACTGCACTACCTATTTATTAATCAAACAAACCTAACCTTCCAAACGCTGCATGACAAGTCACTGGTGAAGATTCGCCGTAGCATAAGCAGCCACATCAAATCGTGTCCACTCGTGTTTTCCCCCTCTCTCCCTACCAAACGATCGTTTCAATACTGGACGGTCTCTACGCATCGCGGCATCGGCGTAATCTACAGAGGGTGTTTAGCCTATTTATCGGGTTGGGTGTAATTCACGGATTTATCACGAACACGAATGGTATTTTTGGACCTATTATTACCGACGAGATGAATTTAAATCTTTACAGGGAGCTTTTGGTTGTTGAACATAGCGGAAAAATAGTAACTTCGTTACAGTACTTTATACGGGGAACCATATTTATTTATCTTTCCGTTTTCCTTCATAATTCAACTTTATAATATGATACAATTTCGAACAAACCCTATATTTTGAGTTGAAGAAGAATTTATTCAACTGAGAATGGATATACTTTACCTAGGTTACATCCGAATATAAATATTTTCATTCGTTCTGTAACATATTGATTTATCTCAAGGGCCAAATCCTTCGCAGACTCATTGGAAAAATTGCCGCAGAAGAAAAAGTGGTGGGAGCTGGGAAAGAGTTCAAAGTCCGCCCAAAAGATGCCGGAGTCAATCATTAAGGTCAACGAGTTGAGAAGGAGTACGATTGCCTCCATTTCCGGAGATGAGGACGATGATGACGACGACCTTGAGTCGGCTAGGTGAGAAACCTATTTTTACCCGAACAAAATTGGGATGTCCTGGAGAATATACGTGTTAAATGTTCAAAGAGTTGGAATGAAAATTTTAAACTGAAAAAGCACATAAATAACAAATGTTCATATTTAGTAATTTATGCTATGCTATTTTACAGTTTTCCTGAAGATTCTACCGTTTTTCTGAAACCTTATACAGGGTGTTTCCTAACTACGGTACGAAACTTCAGAGGGTGTTCCTATGAACATATGTCCGGAGTTGCTTCGTTTCTGAGATACAGGGCGTTGAAGTATAAAAAAAAAGGTATTTATAAAATATCCTGAATATCCTGCAACCGATGTGGTTGAAATGTGGTACAGCTATTTGAAGTAATAAGGCAATTATTTGGCCCTAAGTAGGTCCAGTGGCGTCTCAGTGGGCACCACAGCTAACAATACTGAGAAAAAAATTATTTTCTCCTTTCCAGTGCATTTGAATATAAGCGTGGGTTCTAAAAAGTTTTTTATGAGCGTGGTAAAAATACAACTTTTTGGCCTCTTGTATTTTTTTCATATTTAGCTTAGTTTTCGAGAACAAAAAAAATGAAGGCACTCTACAATCATGATTACCTGCTATGGAGACCAGCTGACAGTGATAGTATTGTCATATCAGTAAAAGTCAGAGTTGTCAATTAGCAGTGATTCCATCATGAATACTTTTACTAACGCTGAAATGGCTGACATGTACTTTATTTATGGATTAGCAAATGGAAATGCGAAAGAAGCACGGAGAATCTACCAGGATAGATATCTTAACAGAGTAATTCCATGTGCTAAAACATTTAGAACGTTACATGCAAGATTATGTGAAACTGGAAGTTTTAATAAAAATGTAAGTGGTGGAAGACCAGAAACTGTAACAACGCCTGAACTAGAAGAAGCTATACTTGATGCGATAGAAGAAGATCCTTCAAATAGTACCAGGAAGATTGCACTGCAGCTTGAAGTAAGCCCAAAAACCGCTTGGAAAGTTCTAAAAAGAAACCTCCTATACCCATATCACATACAGCGGGTCCAAGCTATACTGCCTAAGGATTTTCACCCAAGATTAATGTTTTGCAGGTGGTTGATTCATACGATGGCACACAATAATAATTTTTACCAAATATTTTATTTACGGACGAGGCAAATTTTTCACGAGATTCTATTATGAACTTTCACAATAACCATTTCTGGGCCGACGAAAATCCCCACATTATTAGAGAAAATCATTTTCAGCAACGATTTTCGCTGAACGTTTGGGTAGGAATTATTGGTGACTACCTAATTGGACCCTTTTTTTACCAGCAAGATTATCAGGTCCATCCTACACGGCTTTTTTGCGAAATCATTTACCCATTTTGTTGGAAGAAGTACCCGTACTTGTAAGAGGCAACATGTGGTTTATGCACGACGGAGCTCCGGCTCATTTTAGTGTTCTTGCTCGTCAGCATCTCGACATCACCTACCCTAATCGCTGGATTGGACGTGCAGGACCTCAACATTGGCCCGCTCGCAGTCCTGATATGAATCCTCTAGATTTCTATTCATGGGGTCATCTGAAGGCTCTCGTTTATAAAACCCCTATACTAGATGTGAATGACTTAAGGAATCGAATAAGTGACAATTGCAGGTATTTTTGAACGTGTCAGACAATCAATGACACATCGATTGCAGTCGTGTATTTCATCAGACGGTGGACATTTTGCTCATTTACTTTAAGGTCGAAATTGTTTATTTTTTACTTTAGGTTTGTATTTTATGTTGTCCATGGATAATTTGTAGAATAAGTTAAAGTATTTTTTCTCGAAAACGAAGCTTGATATGAATAAAACACAAGGGACCAAAGAGTTGTATTTTCAGTTGTTTAATCTGAAAAAATAGAATGCTACAAAAAAAAGTACTTTTTTTTCTCAGTATTGTTGGCTGTGGTGCCCACTGAGACGCCCCTGGACCTACTTGGGGCCAAATAATTGCCTTATTTTTTTTTTTTTTTTTATTGGTCCTTTATGATCAAATACATGATATAGGATAGGTCACAATGGGCATATAGTCCATTACGTCAATGTACAAATGACAGAAATATCAGTATATTGGAGTATATGTTCGGAGATTCAATAAAGAACCACACAAGTTATGGAGCCACCGAGTTGTGACATAGAAATATAAAATAGGTCACTAAGTAGCAGTGTGTACATATATAACATCAAATAATATAACAATACATCGTAACAATATAGGAATATATAAAATATAATATAAGATTACATATAAACATAGGTTACCACTATAACAATATAAAAATCCCCACAAAGTAAATTGACATGTACAGTTTACAGTTTTTCGATCAGCTGAAATTGAGATATTCTATGGTGGAATAGAAACTATGGGTCGTTAAGAATAACCTGAGTTTTTTTTTGAATAATTTTAAAGGCTTGACATCTTTAATGTCAGGAGGTAGGTGGTTGAATAGTTTAGCTCCTGCCAGTGAAGGGGTTTTTTCATATAAACTTGTTGCGTGTTTTTGGATTCTAATTGAATCAGCGTCTCTGGTTGGATATTGGTGTATGTATGAGTTCTTCGCGGAATCTTTCAAATTGCGTTTAATATAGCAAATGCAGCTGTATATATACATACAGGGAACAGTTAAAATATGGTGTTCCTGAAAGTACGATCTGCAGGAGTCCAACTTCTTCAAATTGAATATTAGCCTCATAACCCTTTTTTGAGCCACGAATACTCTATTGATTTCTGAGGCGTCCCCCCACAGAATTATGTTGTAGGACAAATGAGAATGAATGAGAGCGTAGTAGATATTTAGGAGAGTTGGTCGATCAAGTTCATTTTTTAACTGAAGTATAGCATAGTACCCACTGGAAGCTCTCTTGCATACATGGTCGATCTGATGCTTCCAGTTCAATTTTTGATCTATATGTATTCCAAGGAATGTTGTGGTATCTGAGGATTCAACGATATTATTTTCAACGCGCACGTTCATCGGACCAGTATGAGGTTTCCTACCAAAGAATTGCATGAGGATGGTTTTTTTGCCATTTACCACTAATCTATTTGTTCTACACCAGGCCGTGAATTGGTCTGCTATCACTGATAGTTTAATCTGTAGATCTAATGGGTTATCAGCTTCCTCAGCTATAGTTGTATCATCAGCAAACAGGATCAGACATTTAGAACGTATATGAGATGGCATATCATTAATAAACAAAAGAAATATTAATGGTCCCAGAACTGATCCCTGTGGGACTCCCAGGCCCATTTCGTAAAAATCTGACTTGCTGTTCCTCAGTTCTACCAGTATCCTTCTGGAACTCATGAATGACATAATCCACGAAAGAAAGTTGCCCCGAATGCCTATGGAGTAAAGCTTTTCTTCAATGAATCTAAAGTTTATCGAGTCAAATGCTTTGGTGAGGTCGAAAACAATGCTCCTACATACTTTCCATCATCCATACGTCTGTAGACGTATTCCATGAAGTCAACGGCGGCAGTTTCTGTTGATCGACCAGGATGGAAACCATTTTGTGATTTGCTGATTATATTGTATTTCAACAAAAAAGGAAATATTTTATTAAAATACAGCGCTCGATCACTTTACTAATCACACTGGGAATAGTTATTGGTCTATAATTATCAAGTAAAAGTGGATCTTGTTGTTTA
>JAFIRS010008468.1:0-16801 GCA_018342105.1 Gonioctena quinquepunctata
ACAGCCCCGGAAATGACCTCATCGTTGTCGATGGCAACGCGTGAGGCGACAGGTCCGCTAGGTTCGTTACATTGCCCCTTCTTAGACATTTCTCCAAATTTCATCCTTGGAGTTGACATATCTGCATGACTCCCCATATCTGCACCGTGAGTTCGATGGAAGTAACACTCCACGGTCTTCATGATCGGTCGTGGAAGAGTGTTACAGCAAACCAAAATCTTGACGCCGCTGGATCTGAATATCGCCTCCAGCATACTTCTTATGACTCTCCAGTCCAACCCATCAATACCACAGGACAATTTTGGAATTGCTAGATCCACCAGATTCTGGTCCACCATAGTATCTCTTAGTTTGGTGAGACTCTTCCAGACATCTTCATAGGACGGTTTATCTTGGGAATGCCTCTTGGTAACTAGGTAGTAGATGTTTCTCTGGCCTTTCTTCAACTGTAGCACCCACCAACTTTTGGATTCTGCTCCGCGTGTTTGGAGTTGACCAAATTTCTTGGAGAACACTACGGCGATGCCCTGGACATTCGAAGATCTTCTGCCACACAGTGCGCTAGTGCGTAGTCAGCAGGCACCTCGAAAGGTCTCGTGACTCCTCTCTAGTAACCCCATGTAGAACTTTCTGCCCGTTTGAATACAAGGACATAAACTTCTCGAACGTCATATCATCCTCCGGTGGCTGAGAGTGCGAACTTGGTCATGGTTTCCAGCGTAAGGGGCCAACCTGTTGAAATGGACGACCCTTGGTTTCCCTCAGGGTGGCTTATGGATTCGGTACACAAGGTCGTTTATCCTCTACACGATGTTATACGGGCCTTACCACGAGTTCCGCAACTTTAGTGATAGGCCACGACGACGTTTGGGGTTGTACAGCCAAACCAGGTCATCAACCTTAAAACCACCAGCGTCGGCCTTGATGTCATAGGTCTTCTTCATTTTATCGCTGGCACTCTGGATGTTCAACCGGACTCGTTCGTGGATGTCGTCCATTCTCTGCCGAAGTTTGCTGACGTAGTCCTCTCCCGCAGTGTCTTGTCCTGGCGGTATCCCAAACTTCAGGTCACAAGGCAGTCGCAGTTCTCGGCCCATTATAATACTAGCAGGAGTTTGACCGGTTGACTCGTGTACTGCGGATCGATAGGTCATCAGGAACAAATGAAGATACTGGTCCCAGTCTCTTTGATGGTCAGAACAACCTTGGACAAGTGGCGGTTGATCGTCCTGTTCATCCGTTCCACCATTCCATCGGACTGCGGATGTGGGCCGTGGTTCTTGTCTTGCGGATGTCGGAGTAGACATATTTCTTGGAAAAGGTTGGATTCGAAATTTCTGCCTTGATCCGAGTGCAGCTCCATTGGAATACCGAATCGACATATCCACTCTTTCACCAAGACGTCGGCGACGGTGATGGCTTCCTGGTTGGGAGGGCATGGCTTCCGCCCACTTACTGAAGTAGTCCATTGCCACAAGGATGTATTTATTCCCGTGGTCGGATACGGAAACGGGCCGGCGATGTCAATGGCGATTCTCTCGAACGGGCTGCCTACGTTGTACTGACGCATCGGGGCCTTGGGTCGTATTCGAGGTCCATTGCTAGCAGCGCATCAGCGCACTTTCTGCACCAGTCCTGGACGTCAACGACAATTGGTCAGTAAAACCGTTGCCTCACTTTCTGTAGGGTCTTCGTCACTCCCAGATGTCCTCCAGCGACTCCATCATGGTTTCCGCAGCACTTCCTCTCTTCTGTTCCTGGGAACAATTATTTGGCGTCTGTCTTCCCCACCAATATCGACCTCAACACACGTTTCAGGATCCCATTGTCCAGAATAAAGAGAGTTCCATTGTGCCCAATAGGACTTAACAGCCGGCGAGTAACCTGCGACTTCCTGCCATGATGGTCTTTGATTGCCCCTCTTCCAGCTGACAACTAAGCCAAGGTCGGGGTCTTTCTCTTGGTCTTTCTGGATCTTGCTGTCATTCCAGTTGTCATCCATTGCCGCGGTTCTACAAAGTGTTGCTTCTTTCTCTTCTGCTCGTCGGCAATGTGAGCAATCATCTGGACATTGTCTTCGCGACAAGGCATCTGCATTCTTATGGCTAGTTCCGGCTCGATGTTCGATCTCGGAATCGAATTCTTGGAGTCTCTCGATCCAACGTGCTACTTGACCCCTCAGGATTTTTGAACTGTAAGAGCCATTTGAGAGCTGCATGGTCAGTTCTCAACAGGAATCTTCTTCCATACACGTACTTGTAGAAGTGCTCCACTCCCTTTACAACAGCTAACAGCTCTCGCCTGGTTACACAGTAATTGCGCTCTGGTTTGCTAAGCGTCTTGCTGAAATAACCAATGACCTTCTCCTGTCCCTCCTGGATCTGAGATAGGACAGCTCCAAATCCCACGTTGCTTGCGTCCGTATCCAAAATGAATTTCCCTTTGGGTAGGGGATAGCTCAGTACAGGTGCATTGATCTAAGCTCCTTTCAGCTTCCTGAATGAGTCTTGACATTCTTCGGACCACTGGAACTTTGTTTGGCCCTCCGTGAGCCTGGTAGTGGTTTAGCGATGTTGGCGAATCCCAGCACATATCGGCGATAGTATGTGCATAAACCAAGGAAACTTCGAAGTTGGTGAATGTCTTTTGGGATGGGCCAATCCTTAACAGCTTTGATCTTCTGGTCATCCACTGCTACTCCTTCCCCAGAGACAACGTGGTCGAGGTATCGTACTTCTTTTTGGAACAGATGGCATTTCTTAGGGCTCAGCTTCAATCCGGAGTTCCTCAGTCGCAGGAATACTTCCTCCAAGTTTTTCACGTGGTCCTCGAACGATCCGCCGACCACAATTATGTCGTCGAGATACACTAGACACGTGTTCCATGAGAGTCCCTTCAGCACTGTCTCCATCAATCTTTCGAATGTGGCGGGAGCCTTACAGAGCCCGAATGGCATAACGGTGAACTGCCACAATCCCGAGCCGATGGTAAAAGCAGTCTTTTCTCGATCTTCCTGAGCCAGTTCTACTTGCCAATATCCACTCTTCAGATCAAGGGTCGAGAAAATCGTGGAACCAGCCAACGTGTCTAGGGTGTCATCTATTCTCGGGAGAGGGTAATTGTCCTTCTTCGTGACATTATTAAGTTGGCGATAGTCTACACAAAAGCGTGTCGATCCATCCTTTTTCTTCACCAGTACGACTGGAGAGGACCAGGGACTGTCAGATGGTTCGATAACTCCTTCTTTTCCCATATCGCTGACTATTTTGTCAGCCTCTTCCTTCTTGGCAAGAGGAAGTCTTCTTGCTGATTGCCGGATCGGTCGGGCACCCCCAGTATCAATCTTGTGCTGGACCACATTAGTTCGACCTCCTTTTCCTTGTCCGGTATCGAAGATGTCTTAGTACTTTTTGACTAAATCTCTTAGTTTGGGCTGTTGAGCTGGTTTTATATCTTTGGAAGAGATGGCAACTAATTTTTCTAGTTCTGTGGGCAAGTTGTTGGGTTGGCTAATCGTACCTCGTCCGCCCCGGATCACAGATGAAACTGACGAGCAGTGCCCTAAAATTGTTCCTTTCTTTAAGGTCACTGGAAAGTAATTGTCATTCATGACCCTTATCGGTACAAATTTTTCAGCACGTAACAGGGTTTTCCCTAGGGCAATCCCTCGTCCAATTTTCTCATCATGAAGTTTGTGCTCGAACATCACCACGTCTCCACTGCTCGCACTCCCGTCCAGGCGAGCCTCCAGGATGGTTTCAGCCCTCTCAGGTACGCTTACATCCTCAGCCAACAGCACACGGATCAACTCAGCTCTTCTCCGTTGACACGTAGGACGCCGTCTTTGAAATCCAATTCAAACCCTCTGGAATTCATGATGTCCATTCCGATGATTGCATCGTCTTCGATGTCCGCTACAAGTGCCTGATGTTTCACTTTAGTGCTGCCCAAAATTATTTCAATCGGTAGCTCGCCATATACAGTAGCTGGCTCCCCTGTTGCTGTGCGTAGCTTCCAAGTTGTCGGTTCAATCCGTTCCGGTGTTCTGGCAAAGGAAGGCCCGAGAATTGTCCTAGTCGCACCTGTATCTAGCAGCATGGTGCAAGGCTCGTTATTGATGAGACCGTCTACGAAGACACCTTTGTTCTGTCGTTGAAGGATAGCGACATATGCGTTGTTAACCGGGGCTTGCCGGACACATGCCGATGATTGTTCCTTCTCGTCGACCTTCTTCAGTTTTCCTGCATCGGAGTCGATGAATGTTGGACATTTGCTACGCACATGTCCAATTTTGCCACAATTCCAGCATCTTATCTGTCTTTTCTCAGGCAACACTTCCTTCATCACTTTTCTTATGGCAGCTTCCAAGTTAGCAGACTCCTGTGAGTCTTTCTCAATCGTTTGAACTTTATTTTGGCTTTTGCAGCATTGTTTTGCTGCTTCGAATTCCAAAGCGCGTGCCAGTGCGTCTACGAGATGTGTTGGACGAGCTAATATCAACGCTTGTCTGGTTTCTTGGTCACGGAGTCCATCCAGGAATGCTTGAACCGCTAGTCGCTCCATTACATTTTCTGGTGTGGCTGGATATGCGAGACAAACCAAGCGTGCAATGTCAGTTTCGAATTCTTGTAAGGATTCGCCCGATTTTTGGCAGGGATTTTTCAGCTGGGAGTGGTATACGTGTTCCAAATGGGCGTGGCCATATCGTAATTCTAGATGTTCAATCAGCTGATCATAGTCCTCCTGTTCTTGGGCGGTGAGAGTTTGTAGAATATTTGTCGCTTCTCCACGTAATGCAAGTGTCAGTGCTACAGCTCTTTCCCTGCATTCCATCCGTTTGCTTTGGCCGCTGCTTCAAACTGCCGGCGGTTTGGCCCATGGAGTTGTTCCGCCGAACTGAGGCGGCTTCATGGAAAGCTTCCCTATTTCTGATAATGACCTTGACATCGTTTACTCCCTCTTGAACTTTATCCAAGTTCAAACTCAAGTCCAACATTGCATCTTCGTTAACCATCTCTGTGGAGGGCGCACTATTAATTCGTTTTCCAGCTTACTGATCGTTTCCTTTATTTGTCCATTTCTGCCTCGACCCCATCTTTGATTTTATCTACCTCCGTGTTCATTTGCTCCTAATTTTATCTATCTCTGTCTCAACGGTTCCCATTCTTTCTTCTAGAAAATTAGCCACACCACACAATTCTTTTTAGGCCTTCTGTGTTTTCCAGGAACTTCTCTTCCAGGCTTCTTGAATTTTCTAGAAGCTTCTCTTCCAGCTTTCTAGAATTTTCTTGAAGCTTCTTTCCAGATTTCTAGATTTTCTTCAAGCTTTCTTCCAATTTCTAGAATTTCTTCCAGCTTCTTGAATTTTCTAGAAGCTTCTCTTCCAGATTTCTAGAATTTTGTTGCAGTTCTTCTTTCACGGATTTAGTAGTTTCTTCGAGTTTATTCATTACCAAACTTAAATCACCTCCGGGTTCTTTTCCAGATTTCTAGAATTTTCTTGAAGCTTCTCTTCCAGATTTCTAGAATTTTCTTCAAGCTTCTCTTCCAGATTTCTAGCATTTTCTTCCAGGCTTCTTGAATTTTCTAGAAGCTTCTCTTCCAGATTTCTAGAATTTTGTTGCAGTTCTTCTTTCACGGATTTAGTAGTTTCTTCGAGTTTATTCATTACCAAACTTAAATCACCTCCGGGAACTTCGAATAAAAATGTTTCGGGGTCCTCACCTTCTTGTATAAGTCCTTCTGCAAGTCTTTCCTGGAGTACTTGCTTTTTACCTGTTGTTTCCAGTTCCCTTTCCTCCAATTCCTGTTTCAATTCCGCTACCTTCAAATCCGCAAGGCTACTTTTCTTGAACACATTTTGTCTTTGACGAGGTATCAGTCTGTTTCACACGAAAAGTTTATCAGTTTGTTAAAAATTCACTTCGCGAATTCTTTTCCACGGGCCACAAGTCTATTGTCTGTTTCACGCGAAGAGTGTATCAGTTTATATTCCCACGCACAATTGTCCACTTCGCGAAAACCGGGCCTATATTCCCACGCACATTGTCCACTTCGCGAAAACCGGGCCACTGTCTATTTTGGGCGTACAAAAAGGTCTATCAATTTATTTTTCTGACTATCCACTCCACGATCACTTGTTTATTTTCAAAATCTCGCTTCCGACACCAATTGTAACGTAAATAAACTTAACTTGGTTTTTACTAATTTATTTCACACTTAAATATACAACTTAATTTATATTACGCCACTGTATAGCTCGATCGTATGGGCTCGTTCAGACTGTGAGTGCCATCTTGAGGGCTGCCTATTTATCTCCGTTACAGAATTCCCGATCTTTCGAATTCTGGCAGTTGGCGACCAGCATGTTCCAATTGTTTCCAATATTGACCGTTGTTTTCCGCGGCAGAGCGACTGGATTGTTCTCGAATATCTCCGGGGATGACCTCATCGTTGTCGATGGCAACGCGTGAGGCGACAGGTCCGGCCTAGGTTCGTTACATTATTTTTATCCCTATATGAGAACCTAAAGATGCACGTGTATTTTTTCAAATTATTATCTATCATCCCACAAAACCTGTATTGAACCCATATTTAAGTGTATATCAGATCTCCTGTAGTATCCTACAGAAAAGCACTCATATTATTGAACTAACTCTGACTTTTTAATAGTTAAATTTTTTTTCCCATTTTTCTATCACAGCAATTCTCATTCTCTCTTACTTCTTTGTTTTGAAAATACATTCTTCTTATTCTATCACGTCATCGATCATCATCTATCAAATCTTATACTATCAAAACATTGATATTAATACATACTTTATTTTACATTTGTTATATCATTTCTCATTGCCCACTATTACATCATTATAGAGAAGCACTCATATTCTTGAACTAACTCTAACTTTTTAATAGTCACATTTTTTTTTCCATTTTTTCTATAACAGCAATTCTCATTCTCTCTTACTTCTTTGTATTGAAAATACATTATTATCATTCCTATTCGATCACGTCATCGATCATCATCTATCAAATTTTATACTATCGAAACATTGATATTAATACATACTATATTTTACATTTGTTATATCATTTCTCATTACCCACTATAACATCATTATATATATATATATATATATAAATATATATATATTATATTATATTACAACATCTGTTGTCGCCTATCCAATCTCATAACTTTTTTCTAGTCTTCAGTCATCCGATAGTAAACTATCCGTTAACTCCCCATCTATATTACATATCGAGAAACTTTCCATCAATTCCCCATCTATATTTCGTACCATGATCAACATCTCGATACTACCTATGCCTGCCTCTGTCTACTGAGTCTGTCAACTTTAGACTTTACTTAGTCAAGTTCTGTGCACGCATCTTGTATTCAGGCGAGCTTCTAGCATTCAGCACACGAGGTCGCTACGCGTATTGCATTGAATATGCGTTGGTTCAAGTGATTGGTGGTCAAGGTCGACAAGTCTGGGAATTCACCTGTCATGTTGGGTGAGTATTGCTTGCAAGCGACCTTATTTCCAATAAATTGTATAAGTGCGATGTGACATGCTTCGGTCTATTGTTTTTGTGATATATTGAAATGAGTGAAAGTGTTTTCGTTATATAGGTGTACAGGACTATTTCATACAATTTTGAAGGTAACGTTCACATTGATTCGTTGAGTCCCTTGACAATTCCTCAGATTCTTTTCATCTCAACTACATACATCACTATATGGTATGTTTTTTGTTTATATTTTCATAACTGAGACCTGTTTTTGTTGCACAACTAATGGTGACTATTCTTCTAATATCTATATAATAAATCAGAAGATATGTATGAAATCAAGATGTTAATATATATTTATTGAGTACAAATTTGAAATGGGTACTGACATAATCAAGATTATTTTTATTGAGCCAATCTCAATCTGAAATTGGGACTACTACTACCACTCCTTTATTCAGCAATAGAAAAAATATATATATAAGTTCATAAATGTATGCGAAGTATCAGCTAGAGCTGTTTTTCATCTTACCCTCGATGGAAAATAATAATGTTTAATAGAGCTCTATATTAACTAGTACCACTAACCTACCTATATTTATAATTGAACAAGTTTATGAGTTCTGATGAATATATTTTCATCCTTACTACCTACAGATGATGATAAACTAATTCTATTACTTATGATACAGAAACTTCCTAAATAATGCCAGAGACATAAACATGGAAATATTAACAGGGTTTATGAAGATATGGTTTAATCCATATCAATGCTTGCAATTTTGTCAGCAATTGCTATGGATTTCTCCGTATCTTCATGAACCCTGTCATTGTTCAACAGATCCTCTACTTTTTTATCGTACTAGCTAATTTTTTGTTTTTCAATTTTCTGGTTTTGAATATTTTACTTTTTGCTTTCATCTCTCTGGCATTATTCATGGAATTTTCAGTTGTACCCCTTCTTCCCGAATATCAAGTTCTTCAGGATTCCATTCCTCGAAACTCATCCCGTATTTCGTCTATGGACTCGGCTATGGAATCCTCTTCTTCCTCACCATGAAGATACAGTCCGATGCCCTGGATAATGGTCTTGCTAATTCCCATTCACCATTTTGCACCCTCCTCAGGTGACTCTGCAGTTTGACACTCGGACTGCCCTCCTTCGGTAGAGCCGGTTCCATGAAACGGCCTGGGGTCGACGGAAGTGGCGTAGACTGGTGTTGGTAGTGTTGCCTGGCATTGGTGAGTAGATGGTCCGTAGTGTTGCCTGGTACTGGGGAGTGGATGGTCTCGTTGATTATCCTGTTGGGGATGCAGTGGTATATTTCTCAGTTTGCTGCATGGTGTTCGTTTTTAACTCTTGGAATAACTGATTGTAAACCTCTCGAGTCTGGTTTATATATATATATATATATATATATATATATATATATATATATATATATATATATATATATATATTCGTTACCTCAGAGAGAGGGATGTGCACAACCACTCGTTTTCCTCCAATTATCTTTGTAATTGCATTCGCAACTTTGTAGATGTACCTGCATATTCTCATCTACTTTAATTGCATGAACTCATGAAATGAGTTCCCAACATGTTCAATTTTATAATAGTCACACCTGCTCTTCTCCACCTATTATTCGCTATTATATCTCTACATTGTATCTAATGATAGATTTTATCTCCGGCCCTGGCGAGCAGATTTTCCTATTTCTTCTTTGAAATTACTTTGAACAGGACATTCATCTGTAATTGACCAGTATTCTTTTCGTTATGAGTTTAAGGCCTGTCTATACCTATCTTATGTTTCATAAATGTGGTTGGAAAATTCTGGACATTCCTCATTACATGGCGGTGACAATTTCTAAATATTCATTGTGACTTGCTAATATTTATATTGATACTTCATTTTTGAATCGAATGTGAACATTCGAAAATACTCATACATTCCTCAAATTTCAGGATTTCTAATACTGATAATATTTCCACAACTACTTGTGAACGTATTGTTCATGATATTTCATTGATTGGAAAGTGAAAATTGAGCAATAATATCATTTCAGGATTCCGAATGATAATAATTCCACAACTACTTGTGAATGTATTCTTCATGATATTTCATTGATTGGAAAGTGAAAATTTAGCAATACTCTCATTCCAGGATTCCTAATAATCATAATTCCACAACTACTTGTGAATGTATTCTTCATGATATTTCATTGATTGGAAAGTGAAAATTCAGCAATACTATCATTCCAGGATTCCTCATGATAATAATAATAATAATTACACAACTACTTGTGAACGTATTTTTTCTGATAATTCATTTTAAATGGGATTGAAAATTCAGCAATACTATCATTTCAGGATTCCTTCATTATTTTTGGTTCCTACTATTATTGTCCGGAAGCGTTTTCACAGTATAATATTTGGTGTCAACTTGCAATTGTTTCGAGGAGGGTTATTCAAGGAAGGGTGAACTGGTTATTCAACCTTGACCCTGGTAACCGGTTATGGATTTCAGGAAGGATTCTAAACCGGTTATGCAAATTAGAATCTCAACCGGTTATACCGTTACTTAACCTATCATTCACCCTGGTAAACTGGTTATGGATTTCAGGAAGGATTCTAAACCGGTTATACCGGTTATACCGGTTATATTTTTCTATGCTTTTATTCAATAGAAGTATTAAAGATATTTCGTGTATCATTTGAAAATAGAGTAAAGCAAAAGATGAATTGAATTCAATGTAAAAGTCATTTTACTTGAGAGGAAAAGTATACATATATATTTTTCATATTTAGAAAAATGTTATTTGAGGAAAAACAAATACTATTTGATTCATTGGAAAAGATAAGTTGTTCAAAAGAAGACCTCGCATGTTAGGCCGAGGCCGAATTTATTGTCCTGAAGGACAGGTGACTGAAATTAATCAGTGCCTTACAAGAATTTTTCAAAATCTGGTATATTGAATTATTTTAAAAATTTGAGGAATGTGTCGAAAAATCTAGTTTTGGCCATTCCGCTGGTGACACTGCCCGTATAGTATTCAAAATATCAAATGTATTCTTTTGGTTTATTAGAAACAAAAAAAAACCAGATAGTGTGACTATATGGGATATCAGAGAAAGATAGTGTTAGTAAGTATGAATAATTCATTTTTTGTTCAAAAGTACGGTATATTATTGACTACATTTTCCCTGGTGACCAGTGGCGGAATTGAAAAGTATAGTATACATTTTCTGAGTAATAAGAATTTAGTTATATATCTTTTCTGATAATTTTTTTATAGAAACAAAGAGTATAGTCTAACAACTGGTGACATCGGCAAAATAGTTTTTCTTAGAATTAATTTTTTTCTATAGAAAAATTAAATAAAAAAATTATCAATAGTCAATTGACGTCTTTTACAGATATATCTATCAATGTCCGTTTTCAAAATTATGTCAAGGATTTCAAACACAGAAAAACTAACTTCGGGTAAGTCTTCCCAAAAAATCAATTAATCTATAGTTCTTTTGCATTTTACTGAAACTTTTTCTAATATTTGATCATAAAGTTTTTTTCTGAATAAACAAAATATCCGATGAAGTGTTGCCATGACGACTTTACCGGCTCAGTCCGGTAAAGTGGTATTTTCGGACAATTTTCACTATCCCAAGTATGAATCATGTGAAGCGTGTACAAAAATCATCATTCAACAAATTATAACTTTTTAAAATTTACCAATAAATTAATAACTCAAAATGTGTATCGGAAGGACCATGACATTCTTAACTACGCGATGACGTGAACAATGCCAATGAGGAGGAATACGTACAAGGTAACGGATATTTTTAACTTTTTCTATTCAGATCAGAAAAAGTAAGAATTTAAAAGAATTTGGAATTTTTTGGAATATTTTTGGATGCGATGAATTTGGAATTCTGTCAATTCACGATATTGAATTCATCAATCCATTTATAAAAGGATGGAGATTTGGCTGAAGACATCAAAACTGTTCTGATATATGACCTTGAGGAAGATATTCGTTACTATTTTCAAGATATTCAGAGACAAATATATCAAAATACCTTCCATCAGTCGATAACATAGCTTTTCATTTCACTGATTTGATGTTCAAAGTGATGATGATGTTTGAAATATAATAGTTAGACAAATCCTTATTATTTTTTTCTCAATTATGGATAACTCAAAATGTGTGTCGAGAGACAATGGCTTCGATCGACTATAGGAATACGAAAAATGCCTATGAGTGAAAATATGTACAAAGTAAATGGATATTCTTCACTTTGTTATTTAGATCGAAATGAGTGACAACTTCATACGAAAAACATGCTTGGTTGCGATGAGTGGTGGACTTTTAACAATTCACGGTGTTGAATTCACCAATCTATTCAGAAAAGGGTTTGGATGTGTCGTTCTATGAGCTTTCGAAAGATGGTTGTTACCATTTTCAAGACATTTATAGACAAATATATCGAAATACCTTCGATCAACCGATGAAATATCCTTCATTTTCACACAATTATTGTTTGAAATTTCAAAAATAACAATCAATGTTAGATCAAATAATGATAATTTTCTTGAAAAGCCTTAATTCGACAAATAATTATGTGAGACCATCTCAATTATTGATAACTCAGAATGTGTATCGAAAGCACCATAGCGTTGATCGAATTTACGACTACGTAAAAAATTCCTATGAGTGAGATCTGTCATATAATCATTCATGGAAATATGAACAAAGTAAACGGATATTTTCCACTTTTTCATTTAGATCGAAAGAAGTGACAATTTCAAATGAAAAACATATTTGGACGCGATACGGATTTGGATGAAGATATCAAACATTTTTGCGAACTATGAGCTTCTGAAAGATGTTCGTTACTATTTTCAAGACAAACATGTACAAATACCTCCAATCAAGCGATAAATATATTCTATTCTGAATTGATGTTCGAAATGACAGAAAAAATAATGTTCGCTCAAATAAGAAGCCTTTTTTCCTAAAAAAAATCAAAATTCGATAATTTTTAATTTTTTTCAGATTATATAATTGTTGATAACTCAAAATTGGCATTCATCGACTCCATGCCAATAAGTGGAAGTATATACAAAGCAACGGATAGATTTCTCTAATTTCTATTAAGATTGAAAAAAGTGACAATTTTATACAGAAAACAGGTTCGAATGCTATAAGTGATGAATTTTATCAATTCCCGGTGTTGTATTCACCAATCTGCTTAGAAAAGGACATGGATTTGGCTGAAAAGATATCAAACATTGTTTGATATATGAGCTTTCGAAAGATATTCGTTACTATTTTCAAGACATTCGTGTACAAATATAACAAAATACCTTCGATTAATCGATGAAATCTATTCTTATCCCACTGATTTTATTTTTAAAATGGCAAAAATAACAACGTTAAATCAAATAATGATTTCTTTGAAATGTTAAAATTCAACAAATCCTTTTTTTTCAGATTATTGATATCCCAAAATATATATCGAAAGCAATGTTTTATTTTGTACCATGTAAACTGCTGGAATATATATATATATATAACTTTCGATTTCTAAGCAGCAAATCCGTGCTTTTGATAAGGAACAAATCCTCATTCTACGTGTAAGCATTTCTATGCGCAATCCTTACATCGAAAATATGTGAGAATGAATAATAAATATGTATGAAAGTCATACGGTATGGAGTCCAATGCCAAATTGAAAACAATCCCCATTCAAGGTCAAGCAGATGGAATCAAACTATATATCATGATAAACATACTATTCGTTTTAAATTTTTCCCCCCGATATTGTCTGTGAAAAATCTTGAATACTATCAAAAATCATTGCAGATTAGAAAAGAGAATTCCTGCATCTTCGAAAAAAAAATGTATATGACGGATTATGTTGAACTCCTATTGCGTAGGTGATTTGAAGATAGATACAATAACGTCATTGTCATTTTGAACCTAATTCCTCTATTCTGAAACAAATTTTTCAGTTACCTCAGTTAGAGATATTTCACAAAAAATTACGTGATTTCATCATCATAAGAAAAACAGATTTTGTTGGATGCCATTTCGAAAATAAAAGAATTTTCCCTACTGATGATTACCTTCCGAAAGTATTAATAATGGATACCCCAACAAATGAACATCAACGGAATGTACTAGAAGACAAAATCATAGTCTCCTTCGGTAAATAATAAATTGTAGGGTTTTGGGTTTTTATACATATTGTAATGTTTTTGGTTTTCATTCACATTTTTTGCTATATATTCATTTAAACATTGTCTCTGTCATTATTCTCAATTCATACCGACAGACAATTGAGATATCATTTCGTTAAGATAGTAAATCAGTATAACGACTCTAAAGGAGTATACCATCATACGTATTCTAGCATAAACAAGAATTCTGCAACAATTGGATTACTGTTCCATTACAGACCTTGTCATGAGAGTTGGAGCTCAATATTTAATATATGTTATGCTTATTCGACAGTTGAAGATAGAGAAATGTTATTAGAGGTTATTCGAGTACGTTATTGAATAACTTTTTGAAGTAGTGAGTATCTGAAAACGACATAAATTGTCTTATTTGTTTGGACTGGATATCCATCATATTGATGTATGAATCCCCCAATATATATAATATTACTAGTCAATAAATATATTAGAGAATTGATCCTCTATTCCAATCAAAAACAGCTGCTCATATAAGTTTGGAGGTCTATACAAACTACCTATGAAAAAAAAAATAATGAAAAAATCATTTTTATTATATAAAAAAATATCATTGCACTCTTCGAATATTATATGAAATTTGATATACTTTCTAATGTACAGCCCAATTCCGCCTCCATGGAATGCATCATCTTTGTGAATGAATTGGTAGTTCTTGAGACTTACGATATCACTGCTGAGTCTCGCATAAAATTACTCCAACCACAGGACATACCTAACAAAAAATTATTTTTGAAATCATTTTAAGTTGTCAAGGAAGATCTTACCACTTCCCAAATCTGGATGATTAACGTTATCATAGTAATTTCCAGCACATGGGACAATCTGTCCAAAATTTAGAAAGAAATAACTGTAGTCCGTAACATTACTAACTGCGGTTGGGTGAGCAAACCAATTTTGGAGATTTCACGATCCCATCATATGGTCATCATACATAGCATGTTTAGCGGTACAAATCGTACGGTTATATCGCTCAACAAAATTCGCTTGGGGATGATAATAGCGTATACCACAACTTCAATTATAGTCACTTTAATTTTGAAATTGCCTACTTATGAACTGTTTACTGTTATCACATATAACGTACTGGGAAACCAGAAATTTTGCTATTGCGCTATCCGTTGCTCGTCAGAAGGGACATAAAAAACGACACTTGTTGAACCAATCTTAACTACTAATAAATATTGATGACCCTAAACTTCTAGAAATGGTCCTAGGGAGGTCCATTGCTACAACTACAAAAATTTCAGAACTCATCAAACCAAATTTGGTATAATTAGGAGTGTTCTGTGACCCACACATTCTGCATGATCTTATGTACTGGACAACATCCTTCCGCATTCTTGGCAAATAATGAGTCATAGCGAACCTTTCATGTCTTAACAAAACCTAGGTGGGCTGCTATAACCGAGTCATGGCAGAAATTCAGCACTTTCCTTCGTTGGCATTCGGTTCTTGTAATTTCCACTTCGATATATTCGTATCAAAAGGGATTCTGGAAGATATATGCTATTAACGAAATCATGATCATTTATGGGTGACATCAGCGACAAAATAAGGAACGAACCGTCTATACCAGCCGCACATCTCTAAAAACGTTCCATCCCTGTTGTAATTTTGGCTGCAGAAAATTACCATATGGCGATTTTTCTGTATTTGTTCTCGAACCGTATTTATTAATGACAAACCCAACAAATTCAGAGAACTCAAAAACTACATTCTTCAATGTTGACAGTTGATTTGGCTTCTCGCAGGCACTGAAAACTTTTCGTAGAGTGGAACTCTTTTAATTATATCATTTAGATAGACGAAGATATTGGGCTCAAATTCGGGACCAAAGACATTGGCATTGGGCTGCATTAGATAGCTTGGAAGGCATAACATCAATTGAAACGACCCCTGCCTGGTACTGAGATCGCAGTATCTGGGATTTGTCAAAAATTACTACGCAAATCTACAGCTGAAATGAGTTTCCTTCAACATATTCAACATTATTTCAATATGCGGAAGAGGATAGAGAGTCTTTTCCTTCACTGAATTCGCCAAACGTCCTTCAAAGCAAGGCGAAAGTCCCACTTGACTTTTTCATGGGGCGTACTGGTGATGACCATGCTCAAAGGAGGTTCCACACACCTGATGAGATACTTTCGAAAAAAAGTTTCAACTCCCCTCCCAAAAACTTTTCTTTTTCTTAGTAATGTCCATGCTTGCGGCCTTCAGTGCTCTGGGAAGTCGACCAATTAGTTTACTTCAGGTTTGCCACACTCGAAACAAAATATTTTGAAACGCATTTTACACCAACTGAAACTATGATTTGTTCTTCACAATTCCAACAACCGTTTTGCTAGCTGACTGGATCGACAGTATCGTTCAACCAACGACTTATTGCCGTGATACTGTTCATTGCGGGGTTGTTACTGAAATTTCGATTGAGATTTTGTCTTTGAGGATCCATCGCACTTGAGATTCCATTTATGGATCGAATGATTTCCCCGGTCTGGTACTTTTTAATTTTGTCGCTGGAATACTAACGTGATTTGAACTGGTTTGTCATCAGTCTCGACGCGTTCACCAAGTTCAGACTCTAACATCAAACAAATTGATGAGATTCAGTTTCAAACTTTCGTATCCCCCCATCTATCAGTTATTTGAATCCCCCTTTATTCTTTTGGGGAAATTAAACTGTACTGTAAACCGAAAATGATAATAACCTTCAAAAAACCTGGACTAATTGCGTAATACTAGCCAAAGTTTTGAATCTGCAACACCTTTTTTTTGAACCCAGATTTTAAATTTATGATTCAAATTTAAAAGGTGAAATCCTTTCCCCTGGTCTCGATGGATACGGTTGGCCGTGGTAAGGTTCAATTTGACTTTTTTAGTTAATCAAATTTGGCCATAAAAAAATTTTTCATTAATTCCCTTGGGTTTCCGGTTGGGCCCAGACTTTTTAAAAAAAAAAATCAAGATAAATAAAATTAAATAAAATTTCCTGCTTGAAAAAGGAAATAAATATCAAAAAAACAA
>JAFIRS010008469.1:0-16801 GCA_018342105.1 Gonioctena quinquepunctata
TGGAAAAAAAAAATACTGGGGGGGAACCCCAAAATGATCACCTATCCATATTTGGACGATTTAAAAGATAAAAAAAAAAGACCGCTGCTGGGGAAAAAGGAAATTTAAAAAACCCCCCAACATAACGGGGGCTATGAAAAAACCCCAACAGCAACCATGGAACCCCTACTGGCCCTTTCCCCCTCCGATTGAATAACGATTAGGGGGGAGGCAAAAATGGGATTTCTAAGGCTGAAAAATACGGGGAAAAAAAGATCGGATCACAACAAAAAAATTGGGAATTTGACATTCTTAAAATGAACCAACGCCCCCAAACCCCTTAAAACTTTTTTTGCCCTTTGGGGGTGATCCCCCCGGGGGGGCTCTGTCCCCTACTATTCAAATTTTGGCGCCTTTCACTTTTCCCCCGGTTTTTTCCGGGGGCCCCCCCTTTTTTTGGTTTATAAAAAAGGGGTGATCATCCCAAAGAAAAGGGGGAATCCCCCAGATGACACCATCAAGAGCAAACCTAAAGGGGGGACCCTGGTTCACACACGGACCCAAGCCCAAAAAAAAATTTTCCCCAACGGGGCACTTCACTGTGGGGGGCCCCTTCCGTTTTCCCAAGCGAGAATTTTCTTCTGCAGACGATTTGGCGAAGGATCAGAAAGGGCCCAAACATATATTGTAAAGAATGCGGGCACTAGACCGCAAAAGAAAACAATTTTTCGGCCAACCCTCGAAGAAAAAAAGTAGCTAACCGGGGGCAAAACTGGTACAGGGGACTAGGGTTGTTTAAAAAAAAAAATGGAAAAAAAAAACCCCAAAGAGGCTGAGGTGCAGCTGGCGATAAAAACCAGCACCCGAGGAAAAAAAAAAAATACACTTCAAAAAATTTACTTTTCCCCCAATAAAAAACCGGGTTTTTTTCAAATTTTGGAAAAATTTTATACTTTAAATTTTCCTCAAATCGCTTATAAGTTCTTCAGGATTATATGGTTTTTGGGGAAATTTAAAAAAGGGGTTGGAATACATCCTCATTAGGTTTTTTTTCCCCAAATTCACCCAAAAAAAAAAAATCAAGATTTCGTTAAACTTTTTCCCCAAAATAAAAAATTTGGTTGTGATTGTTGCTTATAGCATTTGATTTTGGGGGGTTTTCTTATTTTCTATCCCTTAGGAAAAAAAAAATTGGGCTTATTATTATTATTATTTGTTAAATTAAAATTCCCAAATTACAAATTTATCATTATTCATTTTGTATTTCCCCCCCTTTAAAAGGTTCAAATTTTTTTTTTTTTTTCGAGGGGCTTAAAAAAAAATGAAATTTTTTTAAAATTTCTTCTATATTTTCCCATTTTTTTTTGGGCCCCCGGTGATGTAGATAATGGACTGATGTAAGAAAAGGGGGGGGTTGGCACAGATTCCCCCGGTACCGAACATCCATCCCCGGGGTTTTCCCTTTTCGCTCTTAAACTCTTTAAAAATTTCCCCCACGGGCCCCCGGGTTTCCCCAAAAGGGGGGCCGAATAAAAAATTCCATATTAATATAGATCTTTTTTGTACTATAAACGAAGGGAAAAAAATTATGAATCAGTAGTTCTTCTTTTTGCAAAAATATTTAATTCAATAACAAATCAAACTTTGCGCCCGGAGAAACAATCATGCCCCGTTTAATTCCTACTGGCGGGTTCAGATGACAAAATAAAAATTTCATATGAAATATAGATAATTTCTGAAAATAAAAAACCCCAATGGAAAAATCCCCCAATCATTAGTTTTTAAATTTTTTTTTCCATCGCATTCAATAACAAATCAAAAGTTTTCATTTGGGGAACAATCCCGTCAGTTTAATCCCCACTGGCTCGGGTCGAGGGGGGGCAAAATAAACGATTTCATGAAATTGGGGGATTCTTCTAGTATTAAAAAAACCCCTTATCCTGCGTTTCCTTTTTGGGGAAAAATTCATGATGAAAAAAATCATTATCGGGTTTGGGTTTTTGACGGGGAAACCCCCAAAACCTTTGGAAAAAAATATAATAAAATTTTTACTAGGAACGCCAAAAATTTCTTTAACTTTTTTTTTTTCCCCCATGCTCTAATTTTTTTCCCCCTATGGGGCCTCATCCCCCACCCCGAAAAGGGGAAACCCCCAAACTTGTTCCGTTTAAAATTCCCGTTTTTTTTAACGCCTTTTTGTGGAGGCCCCGGGGGGTAACATTCGATAAATATTACAGTGAACGTGATGGGCATAAGATCATGAAACTGCCCAAAATGTAAAAAAACCAAAAGGGAAAAAAAAAATGTTTTTTTTTGAGACAGTCCGGGTTTTTTTAATTAAAAAAAACTTTTTTTAACGAAGTCTGGGGTGGAACAAGAAACTCCTTGGGGACTTTTTTTAAAAAACCCCTTTTTTGGGGGGTTTTTTTTGGGGCCCACGATTTGGGAAAGGGTACTGATTCTGAAAAAAAAAAAACTAGGAAACTTGATAAAAAGGGGGTTTTCATTGATATCCGGGGATATATTACTGAACTGGTTTTCTTCAAAACTATATACTCTTCTTTGGACCCGAAGTCATTGAAAAAATTTTGAGTTGAGTCAAAATTTGTCTTTTTTTTTTTTCATAGATATATTTCGAATAACTGAATATGATAACCAAATGGTGATGGTTATTTGAAGTGGATTGAGATGTTATGAAAAAAACAGACATTCCATAATAACATCATTAAAAATAATATTAATAATAATTACATGATAATAATATTATAATATAATTGATACAATATAGGTCATCTGACTATACTATTAGTCCGAAGTGCCTTCCTGGGACATAGTCCCCCTCGATATACAGGGTGAGTCCGAAGTACTTTGACAAACTTCAGGAGGTGATTCCTCACAATATTCCAATATGAATTCTCCGAATAAATATATATCCGGGAACGCTTCGTTTCCAAGATACAAGGTGTTAAAAATTTATTTTCATTTTCGTTTTTTCGAATAGATTTCGAAATACTGACCTTTATTAAACAAAAATTGGTATTGGGGGATTTTTTGAGGTGTCGAATTCGAGCCTGATGTTATTACTGCTCTTACTGAATTTTTGAGAGGGTGCTCATAATTCAGAGGGGGTGTAAGAAGGGGGTAATATTTTCATACTGTAAATTTTCAACCTGTTTCAGGTTTTTTAAACAAATACATAATAACGCTGAAATTGATTGCATTCCATACCTATGGACCGCAATGAATATGTCCGCTGTGTTGACCAAGCAGGCTTCACTCTCATCCGTTGAATGTTGTTATCAGTATCAGGCATGGAAACAAGTGTTACAACTAGCTTTTGAAGAGTTTGAGACTGGCGAAGTGTATACAGTCTTGTTTCAAAACTTGTTGAAAAATTACCTTTGAGTAAAATTCCTAACGGGAATGAATTATTTATAGTGTTCCGAATACACCATAATTTTTTCAAATTAAAAAAATATATTTAATACCTTAAATAAATTAATTAATGTGTCGTACTCGCTTTTGACGCCGCGCGCGCAACCTAAAAATGTCGCTCGGAGACCCATTTTCAGCGTTGAATTAAAATTATAAATAATAGAGATAAAGTTCCGGGAGCGAAAAGTTTTTATTGGAAATTTCCCCTTCTTTCAGAATCTTTTTTTGAATTTTCTTAAATATAATGTTTATGAAATATTGGCAAAAACAAATGCCATTTTTTCATCTTCAATTGTTTATTTTTAATTTTATGTCCAATACACGCTTTTGGCACATTTTTCAAGTTATGCCGGACCCAATGAGTTCCCCACATAATTTCAAGAGCAGTATCTCTATTTTAGACCTTTTTCAACTTGGGTAGACTAAATCGAAATATCACGTATGACTTAACAACTTTAAAAGAGAAAGGGAGGTTAAATTTTTCAGTGTATAATTTTTTTTAATTCCTTGGGTTAAGCTGAGGCTTCCATTTGCCATCATAGAGCTTCATTGTCAAATTGGGTGAGTTTAAGAACACAAACTGGATTCAAACCCGGTTGTTGTCAAATGAATCGTATTTCTTTTTTTTCATTTCGTTGTAATATCCATCATGTACATATGTTTTGTGTCTTTGAGAGAGAACCCCCCAATTTGACAATTAGCTCGATGATGGCAAATAGCCGAAAGGCCCCTCAGCGTAACCAACTTTGTAATTAAATAAAAAAAAAATACCCTAAACCCCAAATATTTTCAAGTTAAAATCACTGACAAGTTAAGATAAAATTGTTTTGGTTAGCCGGGTAAACCCAAAAGCGATGATTATAAACTTAAGAAAAAATGGCTTGCTTTTAAATATTGATTTTAATTCAAAAATTCGAGGAAATTTTCCCACTCCTCCAATTTCATATTTATTTTTTAACGTGAAAATAGTAATAAATTTATTTGAAAAATTTTTTTTAAAAAATTATGGTTACATTAAATTTTCAATTTTATAAAAGGTTTTTTTTCAAAGGTTAAACGTTGTTAACTAAAAAAACTTCTGTCTCAATTGTAAATGAAAAAATGTTTAAAAATTGTCGTAAAATTTTTTTTGTTTCGTAAAACTTCTCTTATAACATACTAAACAAGATCACGCCCAAAGTTAAAAAAATATTTACTTTTTTTTTAATTTTTTTGTCTTGACAAAAAATAAAAAACCAAGTAATGTTGTTAAAAAAATTTTTTTTCTCTTATTATCATATTATCTTTTTTATTAGTACAAGATATAAATTGATTTGCAAAAAAAACCGTCATTTGTTATCAATTTTTTATAAACAAATTGATTATTTCAATATTTTTTTTATTTTTTCAAACCAATATCCAGATATTATGATTTTGAAAAAAAAGTTTTCCTCAATAACAATTTTTAAAATTTTTTTATAATGTTTTTTTATTTTCATTGTTTAAATAATTGTTGGGTTTTTTTTCCGAAAATCATAATTGACATTTCCCCTATGGTAAAAAAAAAAATTTTTTTTATTAACTCCTAAATTTTTTTATAAAATTTTACTTTATTAGATTTTTTTTGAAACTTCAAAAATTAACGAAAACAAATAATTAACAAAGTATGAAAAAAAATCCCAATTTTTCCTTTCCAATTCCCAAAGTACAAAAAAATTGGAAAAATAAACGTTTATATGGGTTGTTTTTAAAATTTTGAAGTTTATTTTTTTCAAAGTTAAAATTTATTTTAACAAATTGTAAGTTAATAAACAAATGGAATTGTTAAAAAATTTTTTGTTACTTTTTTAAAGGAATTTAAATTTTGAAACAAATAATTTTCAACCAATTATTTAAACAATGAAATAAAAAACGATTATAAAAATTGTTGTTATTAAGGAAGTTTTTTTTAAATCATAATATTTGTAATATAATGAAGTTGTGAAAATTATTTTTCAAAAATATTAAATAATCCTTGTTTATAAAAATGTATCAACAAATGGGGAAACATTTTTTGCAAATTAATTCATATCTTTTCTAAAACAAAATGATGATTAGGGGAAAAAAAAAATTTTTTAATAACATTTTGGATTTTTTTTTTTTGTTCAAGTACAAAAATTATTATAAACAAAGTTTGATTATTTTTTCATTATGGCGTGATCTTGTTAAGAATGTATATAAGAAAGGCTCTACGAAGCGAAAAATTTTTACGACAATTATTTAAAAAAAATTTTTCATTTACAATTAAGACAGAAGTTCGAGAAAATTTTGTTAGTTAACAATCGTTTAATTTGTTGAAAAATCAACTTTCACTAAAATTTCCAACGGAAATCAATCACTTATAGTGTTTCGAATACACCATAATTTTTTTAAATTTAAAAAAAATAATTTAATACCTTAAATAAATTAATTAATGTGTCGTACTCGCTTTTGACGCCGCGCGCGCAACCTAAAAATGTCGCTCGGAGACCCATTTCCAGCGTTAAATTAAAATTATAAATGATGGGGATAGAGTTCCGGGAGCTGAAAGTTTTTCATTGGAAATTTACTCCTCTTTCAAAATCTTTTTTTGAAATTCCTTAAATATCAATAGTTTGTCAAATATTGGCAAAAAACAAAATGCCATTTTTTTTTCATCTTCAATTGTTTATTACTTTTGCAATTTTTTATGTGCTAATACACGCTTTTGGCACATTTTTCTAGTCGTTATTCTGGATCCAATGAGCTATCACACATAATTTTAAGAGCAGTATCTCTGTTTTAGACCATTTTCAACTTGTCGAGTAGACTAATTTGTTAGAATAATTCCTCAACCCATAGGTTGAGACAGATGAGTGAATGAATGTAATACTTGCAAAGTTATAAAAATAAAATCTAACGGAAGTTCATCAATTTCCAACACGTGTTAAACAACTGAATCCATTACTGAAGTTAATCAACAATTATATCTAGAAAATTCTCAAAATAGAAGAAGAGATCGAGATATAGAAAAGGATCTCGTGCAATTCAGTACACGTGGCAGAAGTGAAACTCCTTTGGTGATCTATAGCACGATTTGTGAGTATAAGGGGTCAAAAAACAGAGAAGTCTGGGAATTATGGCATCATTTGAATTTTATTACTAACAACGAATCTTAAGCGCTCAGATCACAAACAAAAGCGAGAACAAACATATTTGAGAACAGAGATATATAAAATGATTAAACTCGATATATAATACAAACATTCATGAGATATTATTGTCAAAACACCCTCAAATGTTGGTATTACATAATATATGAGAATAACATATGGAGTGATGAACATTATTCAGTTGAGTTGTGTTGATTATTTTTTGACATTTCTAGAAACCAATCGGAACTTGCAATTCAAATCGATTCATGTTCGTTTTAGCCAATCAAAACATCAAATGTCTGCTCGTGCTCGTGATACACAACACACATTCAAAATAGCTCCGTGAGAGTACAGGTTTATGGTAGTTATTCAAACTCTAACTAATAATATTTTTTATTCCAAGATTGGTGTGATTTGTGGTACATTCTTTGAACCCAGTTTCATCACCAAATAAGTGTATAGTTATCGGCTAGTTTGAATATGCTATTAACACGCTATCAAATCGTCGAAGTTCGTAGCGTAGCCGAAACGTCACTGGAACAAATCTGGCAAGACGACACTTTCCTTAAAAATATCATCGATAATCGACAGGTGTTCTTGCCGGTCTGAACGCCAGATTGGAGCAGTTCGACAAAAAACTGGACAACCTGCAAAACAGCATTGAAACCACAGAAAATAAATATCTACAAGATATAGCAGTTCTGCACGATAAGGTCAATGAACTCGATAAAAAAGTAGTCGAGTTCACAGGGAATTCCCAAAATTTTTTCGAGATTATAACCGAGATGAACGAAATAAAACGTAGGAAAAAAATGTTCTGCTGTTTGGTCTAGATGAGGTCACTGACACGAAGTCATTATGCGTCGAAGTCGTTGAAAGAATTATCCCCAACTTTAACATGAATAATCTACAGATATCACGTTTAGGGAAGAATCTGATGAATAAACCCCGTCCAGTGAAATGGTCTCACCCAACTGCAATGATGTTATTACCCTACTCAAAAGCAACAAAATACTTCGGTAAGAACAAAAATTCAAAGAAATTTCAATCAGAGGCGAGTACACCATCAAACAACGCGATTACTACAGGAATCTGAAACGTGAACCCGACCTACGCCGTAATAGTGGAGAAACCAATCTATTTATCGGGTACAGGAACGAAATTCCCATGATTCTACGAAAAAACTAAGCAATACATCCAACAGATATTCCACGGACTCCGTCCAACTAAGTATCCCTATCAAAACTGCAAGTGGCTCAATTCCAAAACAATGATTTCTACAAGAGCGTCTTATCCTGCGACCGCCCCATTATAGCAGTGTCCGAAACATGGATTAGAGAAGGTGTTCGGGATGGAGAATTGATTCCACCCACCTTTACAGTGCATCGGAAAGACCGCTCTTATGGTACCGTTGGAGGGGGTGTCATTTTCGCAGTGAATAATAATCATTACGAATCTGTCACTTCCAATATCCAGGGCCCTGTGGTTACTGTTGATATCGTAAGCGTTAACATATTTTTTACTAGTAATAATTCAATTAATTCCTCCCGGCACTTCACTTATTGATTAAATATACTATTCGACTTTCTAGAAAACCTCCCTGATATCAGTCAGTCGATTGTAATTGGGGATTTCAATATCACAGAGCTCCAATATTATGTTATTCATAGACAAACGAGCAACCTAGTCAGTAGATTTCTAATGTTCACCAATTTATGTGATCCTTATCAGAACAACCAAATTTGTGATCAGAACGGCAGAACTCTAGATCTGATATTAGCGCCTAGAAAGACTTATTTCAATGTTAACTTAGAATCAGAGTCACATCACCCTACTCAATCAATCAATTAATCAATCAATATTTATTTCCATTTTTTCGACATAGTTTACATGTATTGGAATTGTCATTCAGTTAGTACAATTACTTTAGTATATCTGAATAAAAATCACACTTAAAATCAAGAAGAATGTATATATAAAAAAAAGACATGCATAGTTTATACAGAAACCAACAAAAGAATAATAAAAAATATCAAAAAAGAAACACTTTCGTCAATCACAAAGTCTAATTATCACGAAGTCTAATTTTGTATAAAATCACCTATACTATAAAAACATTCTTTCAATAAAAAAATTTCAACTCATGTTTGAATGAAGAAAATATGTTAATACCCTTCAGTTCTTCCGGAAGATTGTTAAATATTTTAAGTCCAATATGATCAGGAGCACATGAATTTATTTTTTTCCGAGCTCAGTTTACATGAAAATGGTGCTTGTTCCTTGTTTCATAACCATGAATATCAGAATTTCGTATAAAAGTTCCCTCATTTTTGGAAACATGGACACAGGTTTCGAAAATGAAGAGGCATGGAAGTGTCAAGATACAAAATGTTTTGAAAAATGTTCTGCTGTTTGGTCTAGATGAGGACACTGACACGAAGTCATTATGCGTCGAAGTCGTTAAAATAATTATCCACAACTTTAACATGAATAATCTACAGATATCACGTTCAGGGAAGAATCTGGGGAATAAACCCCGTCCAGTGAACATGGTCCCACCCAACTGCAATTATGTTATTACCCTACTCAAAGGCAACAAAATAATTCGGTGAGAACAAAAATTCGAAGAAATTTCAATCAGAGGCGACTACACCATCAAACAACGCGATTACTACAGAAACGTGAACTCGACCTTGGCCGTGATAGTGGAGAAACCAATCTATTTATCGGGTACAGGAACGAAATGCCCATGATTCTACGAAAAAACTAAGCAATACATCCAACAGATATTCCACGGACTCCGTCCAACTGAGTATCCCTATCAAAACTGCAGGTGGCTCAATTCCAAAACACATGATTTCTACAAGAGCGTCTTATCCTTCGACTGCCCCATTATAGCAGTGTCCGAAACATGGATCAGAGGAGGTGTTCGGGATGGAGAATTATTTCCACCCCCAGTGCATCGGAAAGACCGTTCTTATGGTACCATTGGAGGGGGTGTCATTTTCGCAGTGAATAATAATCATTACAAATCTTCCAATATCCAAAGCCCCGTGGTAACTGTTGATATCGTAAGCGTTAACATATTCTTTACTAGTGATAATTCAATTAATACCTCCAGGCACTTCACTTACTGATTAAATATACTATTCGACTTTCTAGAAAACCTCCCTGATATCAGTCAGTCGGTTGTAATTGGGGATTTCAATATCACAGACCTCAAAAATTATGTTATTCATAGACAAACGAGCAACCTAGTTGGTAGATTTCTAATGTTCACCAATTTCTTTGATCTTTATCAGAACAACCAAATTTGTAATCAGAACGGCAGAACTCTAGATCTAGTATTAGCGCCTAAAAACACTAATTGCAATGTTAACTCAGAATCAGAGTCACATCACCCTACTCTCGCCATTGATATAATATTGAATTTTAAGAAGACTAAACAATTTTTGCCCATAGTCAAACGTTTCGACTTCAACAAAATGGATCGAACTAAATTTTCGCGAATAATAACCAACACCAATTGAGACATCCTGGAAGAATATGGTGATGTGAACTCAATATGTAGTACCTCCAATGATATTATTCAATCTATAATTTCAGAGTGTACTCCTTTAGCGAAAAAAAAAATCAACAAAATTACAATTGGTATACGAAGGAGCTCATAAGTAGAATCAATATGAAAATCCATTATTTGAAAATGCATAGAAAACGCAGAAGCCTCTATTACCTGGAAAAATACGAAAACTTGCGAAAATCTGTTTAAAGGGAAATTGACAAAGCCTACCAAAAATTCATTACCAATTCTGAAAACAATCTGAAATCAAATACAAAATGTTTTTGGTCCTTTATTAACTCTAAAAATAGTAAAACACGAATTCCCGGGGAAATGACGTCCAATAATTAAGTAATTTCATCACCTAACGCCATTGTTAACGCCTTTGTTACACATTTCAGCAGTGTTTACTCGCCTATCACTGAGGGAAGATTGTTTAGACATCTACACATATGATTTAGACAATTATAGAAATGATGTTGGGAATTCGGTACATCAATACGAAAGGTAGGATTCGTTCTAGAGGCTGAACGAGGAATATTGTAGTTCAATAAAGATAGTAATGTTGATGAATCGATTTCATTGTGTATAAGTTCATGAATGAAAGTAAGGTCGGAAATTTCACGACGTTTTCTCAAAGAAACCATATTCAATTCATCCAAGAGGATTTATACTCACAGTGTCTTTCTGTATATGAACCATGAACTTTGAGATACATGAATTTCAGAAATCTACGTTGAACATTTTCTAGTTTGTCACTGTATTTTGTATAATGCGGGTTCCATATCTGGCTGCCGTATTCCAATTTCGATCTCACCAAAATTCTGGTGATATGAATTCTTTGCAATTTCGTATGACAAATCCAAGATATCCTCTATGTGTGACGAAAATGTTAATTTCGCGTCAAACGTTATTCCTAGATCCCTACATTCAGATACCCTCGTAATGATGGTATCCTTCAATAAATAATTGTGGACAATTGGAGATCTACGTGAGTATGTCATAATTTTGCATTTGCTAATGTTCAGTGGTAAGTTATTCGAGTCACACCATCCAACTAAATTATTTATGTCGTGTTGTAATGTGGTACACTCCGTAGGATCTCGAATTTCTTTATTAAGTTTCATATCGTCTCCAAAAAAAAGTTTTTTTTAGTTTATGGAGTCACAAGTGTCGTTTACAAACATAAGAAATGAAAGTGGCCTCAGGTTTGAGCCCTGCGGCACCCCAGAACGGGCGATAAACTCAAAGCTTTTTTTCCCTTCATATTCAACAAACACATTTCTGTTCAAGAGGTAACATTTCAGAAGGTTTTGGAGTTTCGCAGAAATTCCGAATCGACTTAGTTTTCTCAGAAGTAATTCATGGGAAACTCTGTCGAACGACTTACTGAAATCAGTATAAATGACGTCCACCTGATTTTTATCGTCTGAGGATTTAGAAACATATTGAGTAAGTGTACATAGATTCGAAACAGTGCTTCGTGCTCTCATGAATCCATGTTGGAATTCCGAGAGAGATCTGGAATTTTTATTATAAATTAGATATATTCTTTTCAAACAAATTTTATATATGCTAATCTCGAATTGAAATGTAATTTCAGGAAGTATTGTTACTTTATCAGTTATTGTTAACATATAAACCTAGAATGAGTATATTGTGTTACACAAATTTTACGTTATATACTCCTATAATTGGACTTTTTCGTCTGTTGGATGTATTACTACTACAAATAAATAAAATAAATAATCAGGGGGGACCAAGTCATGCGGTATCCAATCCAAGTTTGTATCCAGATCTACCTGAAATTCCAATTTAACGAATAATTGCCGCCTCTGAGAAACAAAAAAACAAGCTGACATGCGGCCCTGACAACGTTCCGGTTCGAATCGTGAAAGAAAATATCGACTGCCTTCTTCGTCCCCTGTATAAAATTTACAATTCGATCCCGAAGCAAGCACCAGATATCTGGAAAATGTCACGTATATGTCCAATTCACAAAAACGGCAGACATAAAAAACTACAGAGCGATAGCACTGATATCTGTCTTTTCCAAACTAATTGAGATCATTTTATCTGATATAATATATGAACATGTAGGAACATCACTGTCAGAACATCAATATAGTTTTGTTAAAAAACGTGGAACGACTCCAAATCTATGCAAATTTACTCAATTCGTGTCAGATTCCCTGGATAATAAAATGCAGGTTGACGGTATACACCGATTTCAGTAAGGCATTTGACAGAGTATATCATCAGCACCTCCTACATAATCTGCTAAATTGTGGGTTTTCTACAAGAATTCGAAATATTTCGAGGTCCTATTTGTCAAACAGGAAACTTCATGTAGAATACGAAGGCGAAAAAAGTTTTACTTTCTCGGCAACGTCTGGGGTTCCCCAAGGATCCAACTTAGGGCCACTTTTGTTTTTATTATTCGTCAACGACGTCTGTGATTCAATTGGTTGTAACAAACTACTCTCTGCCGATGACCTCAGAATATTCAGAGTAATACAAAATGACTCCGACGTTAATACTGTACAAAACAGTCTCAACCGTCTCAACCACTTGACTGAATGGTGCACCTCCAACAACTTGCCTCTCAATGTCAACTAATGCAAAGTTATGACCTATGCAAGGATTTTATCGCCAATGGAACACGATTATACATTGGATGATATCATAACTGACCGCGTGAATGAATGTAAGGATCTAGGGGTACTGTATGACAAGAGATTAACCTTTGTATCTCAAATAGAAGACATCACTTCTAAATCTGCCCAACTACTAGGTTTCGTTATTCGCAATAGCAAAGAATTTTCTTCTATCAAAGCAATGAAAGCAGTATATTGTTCTCTAGTACGTTCCAAGCTTGAATACTGCAGTACTGTTTGGAATCCATTCCGAAAAATATATATCGATTCTATTAAAAAAATTCGGCATAAGTTTCTCAAATTTCTCTATATTAAAAACCACGACAGTTACCCAGTGAAGCATTATGATCAACAACTTCTACTCGAAGAATTCGAGGTTACCACTCTGAGGAAGCGTAGAGAAATCTCCGACCTTACATTCCTTCACAAAGTCATACACGATCTAATTGAGTCGTCAGAATTACTTGCCCTTGTTAATTTCAATGTGCCACGAATTACTTCGAAATCCAACATCTCTTTCCACACCGTTGTAACTAACTCCTACCACCATTTCCACAAACCTCTGATTCACATGTGCAGACAGTTCAATAGGTTAGATAGTGTAGATATATTTTCCACTTCACTAGCCCAGTTTAGAAATATACTATTTCAGCATATCTCGAATTAACCAACAATTGTTAACATATGTACCATAAACCAAAATTGTATTATACAAAAAACTTTTCAACAAAAAATTAAACCGACGAAAAAATCAACTGAAAAGCAAAAAATAAAATAAACTTTCTTAGTCCTAAACTAATGTGAGAAACTGATTTTGAGTCGGCGCCAAACAAACAATTATCGAAGATGATTATATTACTCTGAAAGAAGTAATCAAAACGCAGCCGTGCATCTCGCTGCCATCATTTTACGCTTTACCTAATTCAATTGCTAGTTTGTTTGGCGCCGACTCAAAATCAGTTACTCACATTAGTTTAGGAGCTCAATTAGCATTTAGACTAAGAAGGTTTATTTTATTTTTTGCTTTTCAGTTGATTTTTTCGACGGTTTAACTTTTTGCTGAAAAGTTTTTATTTTTCAATTTTTTGTCGCTGAAATGTACTAATTACTACCTACTTAATTTTTTATTACTTCCAAAATACTTACTTACCTAGCTTACTTCAACTATTAACTATCAAATAATATGATTTTCTATTTCAACTATTTATTGTTATATGCTATGAATTGATTTTGAAAGTTCTGGTTTTTTTATTTCATCACTTTGTATTTAATTCCATCCTTTCATAGAATGTAATCAAGTTGACGGATGTAGGAGGGTATGTCAATGTCAACTACATATGTGTGCCAAAGTTCACAAGTGAAAAATCAATCATCCCCTATTTTGCTACCCATAGGAGTTGATCATTTCATTCCAAATTGGAATATGATCAACTATGAGGTATACGGAAAACCGGAAAATCGGAAAACCCACTACAAAGTTAAGCCTGATATAATCGGTTAACGGACCAAAATTCAGAGGGTGAACGATCAATATTCTTCATTTTGCTACCCTTAGGGATAGATTTTGTTGTTCAAATTGAAATGGGATCAACTACGAAGTACACCCTATCCAATGAAGGAAGAATCACTGGAATCGAACCGCTCTGTGAAAAGTTGTGAGTGATCATACATAAAAAAAAAAAATATACGCGTCGAATAGAGAACCTCCTTCTTTTTGGTTTCGTCGGTTAAAAATACCGTTATATACTCCAGCTGATGGATTTATAATCTGTTTGGATGTATTATATTAAATAAATAAACAAATTATATTGGGAATAATCTACCTAGAAAATTGCCGCTTGAATAATACGACGTATTTTGATTTTAATGTCTGACAACGTATATTTCTAATTTGACATTTCATCAATTCGCATGAAAAGTGAGAAATGAATCAAAATCGGCTTAGTACATTTTATCATTGTGCAAGGAAATGTGTTTATGATCGTAAGATCAAAAAAAAAATTCTATAGAATACCACATGAGTAGTTGTTTTCTGTTAGACATTCACAAAAAATAATTTCATTTTAATCGTGGATTTTTCAATTCACAGAAAAATCTTTCTATCAATATTCAATTGACAATGTTGTCCGTTTCACCACATGAGAGTTCGATAAAGTAGAAAATAATTCTCCAGATTTTTTTCTCAAACTTGTTGCCATTTGGCAATAGCCACTCGAGCCCGTTGGGCTCTTGTGTCTATTGCCTGGTAACATGTTTTCGAATATTATTTCACTTTTTTCTCGCTCTCTTGTGATATAACACTAAAAATAATTTTCAGTTGAAGAATATTGATTTCTCAATAAATTCAGAAGAAGTAATAGTCCATTCTTTCAAAAAGTACAGAAAAAAAGTCGTTCTCGAAATATACAATCAACTGTTTTGAATAAACCAGTAGTTGAATTGCTGTTTAATGATCGCATTAGTGGCTTACATGCGAACTTCAAATAGGATCAATGAACCCTGATGACGGTACACCATGAGACAAATAGTATGAAAGCAGCGCCTAATTGTAATTACGTCAAAAGATGTCGATAAAGTTCTAACTCATTCATTAGGCCGGCCTGAAATTTGTCGACATGAGTACGTGAGCTCTAAGGATGAAAGAGAAGTGTTGGGAGTCAGGTGCATGAGGGATGCTTCATTATTATTCGGATCATGAGATCGTGAATTTGCTGGTAATGAGGAGAATTTCACTTGCAGTTCAATAAATCCATACTCTCTGCTGGGAAAAATCGTTGCGCTGATTTAACTGAAAAATCATTAAATTTATATCTCCATACATACAGTTTCCGAAATTATAGGAGCGAACTCACTATGAATACCTCAAGATATAGAAGAGTTATTTTCATGAACAACGATTCCATGTGTAGCGCAAAAAACTATTGAATTTTCAACTCTGAAAAAAACCATTGTTGTGCGCTTCTTGAAATCTATAACAGAAAATATTTCCTCTGAAAATTTATATTATAATGATAACAACATATTATCATTTCAAAGAAGTTGCAAAGAACCCCGCACGAAAACATATGGAAAATTGGGTCTCGTTCGAATTGGATGAAATTTTATTATGTTATAGTAGGATGGGTCATTAGGAAAAAGTATGAGTTCAAATGATTTCGTATGTTTAGTTTCTGAGATATAAGCGGCCAAAGTTCGTAAAAATGTCGTATTGGGGTAGGATTGACAAAGAAAAAAACTGTTTTTTTAGTCGAAATAAGACAAAGTAAGGATGAAAATGTATTGATCAGAAGTGATAAACATGTTCAATTATAATCTTATTGATGATAGTACATTAGGTTGTATACGGGGCATAGTAAAAAAAATAGTTTTTCCCGATTTTTTTTTTCATCACTATTTCAAAACCAACAAGTTATATTTTGTTAAGATATCATAGTTTCAGTCTATTGTAGGCGAGAAAACCTGTTTTGTTTTTTGATGACTCTATCTGTTTGAAATATATATTTATTTTTATTTTCGAGTATACCCCTATACTGAAAACAATTGGCAGATCCTTTTCATTACAAAAGAAGGAATTAATTGCTACCGCCCATTGAATTGAAGATAGGGTAACATTCTGATGAACTCAATTGTTCAATATTACCTTTCATTTAGATAAAGGGTGCGTCATATTTTTTTTAGGTCATTTACAATGCTTTTATTGAATATCAAGAAAACTATTCCGTTAATTTGGACCATATTTTACTCATAATGTTTTGAAAATGTTGACTATCATATACGATAGTTTTATCAATTTTGTTTCTAAGATATGCATTTCTGAAGTTTACGGTATTACGATATATGAGGTAACCATTCGATTTAACAAAATTTTATGGAACCTTTCGACACATTTAATTCTATTATAAAACTTTTCGAAATCAATTATTTGATACTATAAACAACACAAACCACACTCAACAGTATAGACTAAAAAAAAACGAATTATTAATATTGACTTCTAACATAAAAAGTTAATTAATATTATGGAAATAATAATATAACAA